>JAQJVL010005120.1:0-38000 GCA_035578905.1 Stictocephala bisonia
TTTTTATTAGTTAAATAAAAACTTATGTTCACTAAAATGTCACTATCAAGTCAATTAGGTTTTAACTGTGACTTAATGTCAACAAGATATTTTAGTGCTCATTTTATGAGCAATGAATTGTTTGCCAATTAGGAGGCCATATTAAGTTGTGTTTCTTACTTATAGGCTTTTAGTAGATTATGAAGAATAATAATTATTTTGTTATATCATTTGATTTTATAATTATTGCCACAAATAAATGAGAATCAGATGATAAAAATGTTTGTATTAGTGCGGTGACTGGAAGGTTTCACCTCCGAAGGTTATGCAGATGCATCAATATTTCTGAAAATTTGCTAAAAGTTGTATAATAGCCCATAAAATAAAAGATATATACTGCAGATATGCACTTCTCCCCCTCTTGAAGTTGGTAAACTGAAAACTCAAAAAAAAAAAAAGAAAAAACGGGAATTAGTAGGTTTTCTAATTTCAATCGAAAAAGGTCATATGGATTTTTTTCGAAACCCAGTAGGTTTTTTAGTTATTGATGAATAAAGATTGCAAAATAAAACATGTCTTTTGACAGTTTTTCACAAATAATCCGAAAATCTTCTGATCTAAAAAAATATTATTTGTTCTTATCAAAAAAATCATATAAAACAACAAAGAAACTGTTTATTTTTATGAATTATGTTTCATAGGGAGAGGATTAAATTTCATGGATATGATTTTTTATTGGCAGTGAATTTACTGTGATATTCAACATAAAATAACGGGGAGATAGTAGCTTTTTCGATAATAATCATCTAGCCTTTTTTAAAGTAGGTACAAAAATCTTTAATATAAGCTCTTTTTGAAGTTCATAGGACAGAAAACAAGGAAATTACAATGAAATAGTAAGGTTACAAAAATCTTCGAAAAATAAATTAGCAAACAAACTGAAACTACTACTAATATATTTGTAATTTTTTAGAAATACACTACGAGTTATTTTATTTATATGCAAGTTATGATTTCCAGCAGTTTTAGTAGTTTACAGAGCATACTATTAAAAATATAAACTAATAAAATAAAAACTACAAAAATGTAAAAAGAAAAAATGGCCATTTTTGTTTAAAAATTCCAGAACTAAAAACATATTCGTAAAAAGTTGTCATTAAAAAATGTAATGGGTTTTCCACTGAATATTTATCTTAAAAAAAATGTATTTAGTATGAAAACGGAATTAGATATGGTCGTGCTAACCCTTGCATAATGAGAAAAGTTTTCGAGCACTTTAAGCAGATTTGCTTTTAAAAGGTAAGGGTTTTTAAAAACCAATTGTACTTGATGTTAAAGTTTGTAAAATTCCCTTTAAAATGAGGTTTTAATGGATAAAATATTTATATGATTTATAAATCATACAACTATATATTGGAGCATGGAATTCATGAAATTTTGGAGTGCTCTTCTTTTATTTGTTACATATATACTTTCCTCGAGATACCGATAGTACCAAAGGAAATATTAAATAATGAGTATATGCATTTAAATAAAAAATGTGTATTACATTATCCGTGCTTAGTGTAAACCACAAAAGGTGTTACATGTAAAGCATTGTATTGAAGAAACAATCATTTAACTATAATAAATTTTAAAATTACATAAAATAAAATAATGTTCTATAAAACTAATAAAACTCTATCAAATTAATAATGATAGTTACTTACATATTTATTACTACACTTCATTTATATGTAGCATAAATTGAGCAGGGACAATTTGTTTTCAATATATATTTATAAACTCAGATTCAATACTCAAATAACACTAATAATTTTTAGAAAACATACAAAGTAATTTAAAACGTAAGTATACAAAGAAATATCATATTTCGAATATACAGGCTTGGTTTGCTATTCATTTCCACGATTCCTTTGTTTTTGTCTTCTACTATATCGATCACAACACATCGTAGCAAATATAAAATTATCCTACTAAATTAGGCGTCTTTCTTTTATTTCAGTGGTGAATAAATCATAAGATACTTTTAACATCCGTTTAATAATACAAGATTAAATTGTGTGCGGCATAAGCAGATAAGCAAAGCACCGCTAGTAGTGTTAAGTACTTTGTTGCCAAAACTGAATGAAATTGTAGTTTTTAAAAGTAGTAACATCTAATAGGGTCACTATTTAAGTTCTATTATAACAAAAACCATAAATATTTAATATATTTTAAGATACATATATCCTAAACAACGTTTAAAGACGTTTTTTGTTGAAATTTGATTAAAAGGGATAGTTTTAAAGGTTTGAATATTTTAAAACAACACGATTTAAGTTGTATAGAATAAAATATTAAATATTTATTATATCTTAATACAATGATATACAATGCTTAAAACATTGTTTTCCAATATATTACAATAACGGGTGGTTTTTACCCCTTTAATACAAAAAGCACAACCTGAACTTATACAACTCTTGAATTATAGGGTAGAACGAACTAAATTACGAGTAATTCCAATTTTTCAGAAAATGTTGTCTTTCTCAAAAACCTTCAGTGACTGGACTATATATAATTTATGAAATTACTCTTTTGAATGTTCTTTTACTAAATTCAGTTTTTTTTAATTTTTTTATTGAATTGTAGGCCTATATATTTACTAAACCAATATTAAAATATTTGTCCTTTTCCATTGATTCACTGCCATTACTTTTTCCGTTAACTGACTAACACTACTTTTTTATCACAATTATGATTAGGTTATGTTAGGTGGCTACAAAAGTTGATCTCAAACTAGTAAATCCAATTATTCAATTTCCGCCGAATGCGCTCTCAATGAGTAAGTTCTTAGAAAGCGATAAGATGAGGCCAGTGATAAGGAATACCACAGGGGGCGTAAAAATGAGTGGGGAACAGTGTTTAGAGCAATAGAATATTTATCAAGCGGTAGTGAATTAATGGAAACAAAAGTTTAGTAGTGGTTGGGAATTAACGGAAAAGATCCTTATGTTTTTATAATGTGTTCTGTTTACAGTTTATTAGAATTTTAATACATCTTCTATAGTGTTTAGTGGTCCTCAGAGACAAAAGGTTGGGAACCACTTAGTAAGTCGTAAATAATTAATTGTAAAGAAAAATATTTCCAGAACTTATAATAATGAAATATTTAAATAAAAACATCAAATAAGTTGTAATAATCTGTAGGAATAACAAGAGAACTTCATTTATAATTCCAATTAAGCTGTATAAAATCTAGCAAATTTTGATCGGGATTATTTTTACTCGATGTCTCGATTAAAAGCAAGACGATACTTCGGTACTCTACGTCATCCTCTCTATAAACTCTTCTTAATTTAATTAACGACTGGAACAATGACTAACTGGGCCAAGATCGTATTTAAGGGTTCTCTCTCACTTTATACTTCGTTCAACAAACAATCAACTGTATCTTTACCTAATACTGGTTTTTAATGTGACGTAACAGCTCTTACGTAGTTACTAGTTATGTAAAAAATAAATAAATGAACGTACAATTTATTTCTGTTATATATCTTTTTATAGGTCACTACCAGTCATATTTTCTAGTTTTATTGAATGAATTGTTTAAAACTAATTCTATTTAGATGTGATTTTTGTATATTTTTTTTAAATAAAAGTGTGCGAATGCGCTCTCTATCTGTAAGTTCTTGGAAAGCGATAAGATAAGGCCAGCGATATCGGATACCTAGTGGATAAGAAATAACACAGTGGACGTAAAAACTATTGGGGAACGGTGTTTAGATCAATAGAATATTTATAAAGTAATAGTAAATTAATGGAAACAAATAAAGTAGTGGTAGTGAATTAACGGAAAAGATCCAAATGTTTTATTACAAAACATTTGACTCGGGTTAAAAATATTTAATTTTGTGTAAAACATCTTGGTTAAAATGTTTTTATACAGTAAACAAAATACCACTTTCTTCAGTCGAAGTGTTTATTTAGCCCTGAGAGAGAATTGCGTTACTGATCCGTTTTCCATTATACCTAATCCCTTTGTAGTTTAACCTGGCTTACAGGATTATATTCCCGACGGACTGCAGCTTGCTGTTTTTCTGCGCTACTATGCTGAGTAACTATTAGCTTGTTCTTTCCTTGATTCTCTTACAATTGTTTAATTGTTTTCTTTATTTACAGACTTGTATAAGACAATATTTTTTCTTATTGTTGAACACCTCTATTGATTTATTCTGTTATTTAACTGTTTAATCATTTTGTTACTACAATACACCTTATATTATTGTTATTATTATTATTATTATCATGCGTTACTTGTTTTGTTGTATTATATTGTTGCATATTTATCAACCTTATTAGCTCGTCGAGCTGTGACTCATCTGCAATTATTTACAGAGTGTTTCATGGCCACGCTGGTTCAGTTGATACTATTGGTCTAACAGTTCCAATAGTATAGAATATATTTTTGGATTAAGAGATCCGTTTGTTTGTTTATACTTTAGGAATGTGTGATCCAGTGGTCAGATGTGCTAGCATTGCAATCAGGCGTCACCGCCTAGATGTTTTCGACAGCAATAATAGTCGATTCCTAAGGGTGCTGAAAGCAGCGCATGATTATTGACTGTGTGACTAAACTTACACTCAGCCAGTAAAGCCCATTTCTCAAGTGTTGCATGAGAAAAGCAGCTTGAGGCTGTTTTGGACACTTAAGAGTTCGACTGATCAGTGTCATGGCGAGTGGGGTTTTTAACAAAAAAATTACCAACATTGTTTTTATTGTTATAATTATTGTTGTTGTGACTTTTCGTTGGCGGGTTGATTATGTATTCCCGTTAGACATTATTCAAATGAATTATTTATTTTAGCCAAATATTAACAACATTTGTACTTTGAATTTGAAAATTAACGTTTTAATTGTTAATATTGCCATAATAGGATTATCTGTAAGCTAGAAAAAATGCTACTATGTAAAAAACTAATAAAAAAAACATTCCTGAACCTGTGTTACATGACAATCATATTGCCTACAAATAAAGCAGATATTAATCTAAATTTATGTGTGGATAAGTACATATTAAATTCATATATTAGCTATCCCAAGGAATGTATTACTTATCTTTTATGTCTTTTTATATTTTAGTAATTAGTAAGAATTTTTTATCTAGACAATGGTAATATAGTTTGCCCCTGTTTTAGTGTTAAAGATATTCCAAGTGACAAGTACAAACAATATATGATTTAGCTGCTACAACTGAGTCAATGTTATACATAGAGTCGATGTTTTTAGAAAAGATCAAGAATGTTATTTTGATGCCTATATAAAATATAATGTTTGTACATAAATCTGTTTGCGACATCGGTGGTAAAGTTTAATCAAACACAGCCGGTACAGTGGCGTAGTACTGAAATTCAGTTACTTGGGGACTGATTGTAAAAAAGTTAAAGTTAAAGATCGTCTTACTGCGTGCAAGGACGGGGTCGCTCTGACGGTCACCCATCCAAGGGACAGCCACGCTCGATGTTGCTTGACTCCGATCAAGGCCACTGGCAAAGTATTGGCTCTATTTTATTTCTTTTAATTCCATCTACTAAATGGTAGTATGATAGTAAAGTATAATATATTATTAGATTGAACACAAATATTGCAGAACTAAGTTCGTGGCCAGGAGGTTGACCATCCTTGATCATTGCTATTGGTCTAAGAGTTCCAGAATATACCTCCAGATTAAGAGGTCCATTTGTTTGCTCATACTTAGGAGTGTGCGCCATCATAGCAACCTTGATGTTTACTCTCAGGGCCGGTCGAAGCGTTTTTAGAGGAAGGTTTTCGCTTGGTCGGGTTGGTACGGTCACAGTTGACTGTCGAGTTAGCTTTCCACCTTGGAATCAACTCGTTGATTGCGGAACCTCTGACCTTTTCCGTTAATTCACTACCACTACTTTGGTTAGGTTGTGTTATGTTTGTCAGGTTTGGGTATGTCATGTTAGGTTTAGTTAGGTTTGGTTAGGTTTGGTTAGGTTTGGTTAGGCTTGGTCCTACTTATGTTAGGTTTGTATTGATTTGTTTATGTTAGGTTAAACTTAGTTATAGTTATGGTAGTGAATTAACGGAAAAGATCCGGAACCTCTGCTGGTTTCGTGTTTGAGACTATTTCCAAATGGCTATTATCTGTTAGGGGCTCTAGAGCAGTTTCGAATTCGCCGGCTTCCTTAAAGTAATCCTATTGTAGGTATTCACTTGGCTTGATTGTATTCCGCAGGTCACGGAGTTTGTTGTGTATTAGATACGAAATTCTTTTGTGTGTATTTATTAGTTTATATTGTTTTTTATACACACATAAGAATATACTACATATATATTGGTTGTAATATAAATACATTGTAAAGTTTATTTAATTAATTAAAGGTATTACAGATACTGTTACAGAGCGAGTTGTTATATTCTACGTTCCCATAGTAGCGGAAACCTAACACTAAATTTTTCGTTACATTTCCCATCGACTTGAATATTGCAAATTGTCTATGATGTTCACGTGGGTTAACTAACCCACATGAACTGCCAGGGTTCAGCTCTTGAGCAGGGGAGAAACTTTAGTTTCAGTAATTTATATTGGCCTAAAATCGCACCAGTAGAACGCTGTTCACATTTCACGCGACATTTAGATTCTTTTTACTTATCTAAAAAAAATTTTACTTATCTAAAATCTGCGAAATTTAGATTAGATTAGCAACTAAGGAGCCCACAGCTTTACATGGAATCCGAACCACATAGTATTGGTCTTATTTTCAGCTAATTGACAAGCCTGTTACTCAGTTCTCTATCCTAAACAACATCCGAAAACTGATTACCACCCAACATAGACACCTCAAACCTCTCTAGTAATATCTATACGTCGATGGCAACCATTGAGCAGTTGCCATGTCAGTATTATCAGGAAACTGGTTACTCTGGCTATCAGTTTGTTAATAATGGCTCTTTCTAAGGATCCATCAACCTTAGTTAATAACTCATGAATCTAAACTCATTACACTTATTTTGCCACTCACAACAACTCATATCTTGACGATCAGTGTCATACTAAATATCTAAAATGTCTATAGTTGAGAAGTTCCAGCATTTAAAGACATTTTTACAATATTTTTTTTTTATTTTAGCTTGCAGTAAAATTTCAATAATTACTTTTCCTAAATGATTTTTTCATATGGAACAACGTTACTTACAAAATACACTATTCCCGTCAATAAGAAATATAAGCTGAAATAAAAATAAAGTTGTGGTTGAAAGTAATAAACTACTGTGTATACATAATATTCACTCAAAGTTCTTGTTTTTTATGCGACTTAAATTATATTGAAATGAAAATGGGAGAATTATTTCTCGATATTTACAAATTATGTAGGAAACGGACCAAAATTACTTTAGACAATATTATTGGATGCCAAATGTTTAAAGCAGGTCACAGCACAGAACTTGGCAATTTATTACTCGGGTAGAAAGTGTTGGTTACAAATTTATAGAGACTCTCAGAAACTGCTTGTACGAAGTGCTAACTAAAACCCTATACCTCTCTAAATCAAATTTACGTTTATTATTATGGTCTACCCCTAACAACTTGAATTAAATTATAATCTAACTTGTTCACAATTTTGAATAACGCATCTCTACATACTTTTAATTTTATCTAAAAAAAATTCGTATTTATGTAAATCAATATTTTGGTTCATGATTCTGATATCAAACTATATTTATTAGTCAACGTTTTTAAATAAACATAACTGAACCTAATTGTATGAAAGAATTTTCGTTACAGTTTCATAGCCATCCCTTTTACTCCTTAAAGTGTACAATATTTGGATCTTTACCGTTAATTCACTACCATAACCATAACTTAGGTTAACTTAATATAACTTAATCGAATCTAACATAAATAAACCTAACATAACCTAAACAAACGTAACATAACCTAACCAAAGTAGTGGTAGAGAATTAACGGAAAATGCCCCAATATTCCATAAACTAAGCTTATATTGTATTAATTAAATTAATACTGAACTTTATTCACAATTGAATTTTTATAGTTTTATTTAAAAATAAACTCTTCAGCTCTTTAAATTACCTCTTCATATATTTATTTAATTAAAAATTAAAATATTCACAAACATTTTTTAATCTATATACATAAAAGCCAAATACCATTAACAGGTTAATCACAGTTTTTAAAAACTACAGTACAGGATTTTTACCATGAAACATGGCAGAAATATTCTTCATTCGTTCTGCATGAGTTATAAGAAAGGATTTTTAAATATACTATTCCAAAGACCTAAAATAATGTGTATGATAAATATCCCGGTCTCCACCAATCACAGTCGGTTTTTACAATTCACCAAGCGGTTAAGATGATTGTAGGACTTGACTTTATTGGGTTTTATGAACAATATGAAACAATATTTTTTTAACAAGTCAGTGAGAGTTTTGGCACACTAATCGCACAAACCCTGGATATTTGTGTAATTATCAGATTTTTAATTAGTTTTATAATCGTTATATGTCTATTTTTAAAACCGTACAAAAATTAATTATATTTAATGCATATTAATATATAATATCCAAAAACAAAGTACTCACTCATCATAAAATCTCCGAGACCATTGAACAGATTTTGATGAAATTTTTAAAGCAGTTAGCTAACTAAGTAAAGTATTATCTAAGCTAACTAGTAAAGTAAAGTATCTCAATTGTATTAAAGATACCCACTGAGAAAATATTTCTGGACGTTCCATTCCTTAAGGGTAGAAATAGTTTCTCAAGATTTCCATATTTTCCATATATTCAAGAGTAGCATTAATTGTATATGAAAAAGCTGATAAATAAAACATTAAGATGGCATAAAACTTGGCTAATTTGGTTTTCATTGCGAAATTGTTAAGGTCATTCCTACTAACCCTAACATGATTGCACTAAAGTAGGGGTTTCTAGACTTTAAAACTTTGTTATCTAGTAGAACGTCAATTGGCTTAGCTTTTATATTGATGTGTTGGTTTAGATAGAACCACGGAGGTGAGGGTAAGCAAGCGTAGAAAACCACCCCCTTGCGGAGCAAGTCTGTCGGCTGTATCTTATATAGTTTCAAATGATGATTCATTGTTACATTTTGCGTGAAAGGAACTTCGTACAAAGAGATTACTATATAAGCTCCTATTAATTTTTAATACGTTGTTAACTATAAAGTAATTATATAAAAATAAACTGCAATCCTAAGTAGTAATGAGGATAGGTATTGGTATATAAGTAATGAGGATAGGTATTAGTATATAAGTAATGAGGATAGGTATTAGTATATAAGTAATGAGGATAGGTATTAGTATATAAGCAATTTGTTGGCGCAGTGCTGTAACCCAGCTACATGGGAACAAAGTGTTTGGGAGACTGTAGGCGATAGGTTGGATGCTCGGTCCTCTTAATACCGACATGACGTCCGCTTGATAGTTCCTATCGGCGTGGATACTACTAGAGAAGTCTGGGTTGTCCATGTTGGGTGGTAATCATTGTGCGGATGTTGTGTGGGGGAGATAACTGAGTATCAGGCTTGTCAATTAGCTGAAAATCAGACCAGCACTACGTGGTTCGGATTCCACATAAAGCTGTAGGTCCCTAAGTTGCCCTGGCTGTTGGGCTATTAATAAATTGCCCTTTCTGAGGAACATTTGAACTCAGTTAGTAACCAGACTACACTCATCCACACTCAACTTACACTCATATAACCATTCATTCATATAACCATTCATATTCGCCTTAAAATACCAACAACGTTGTGTCGGCGTCTCATATGTAAGAATGTAAGAATTTAAGGCAATCATTGTTTTAACCCCTCTCCTCCCTCCTCCTCCCCCCCCAATAACCATGAGGCTTGCCTTTTTACCCTGACGAACCCTTACCTTGTTCGGACTATGTATATATTAACCTAAATGTGCTACGAATAGACTGCGGCACGTATTTTTGCTATATGGGGGTAACTCGTGATACAGCAAGAGGTATTTCTTTAAGTGGTGCTCCAGATTTGTTCGTATTTACATATATATGAGGGAGCCACAAGAACTTGCAGAGACTTCTTTTAGAATAAATTTGCTCCTTGTATTGTTGCGATTCTTGCAATAAAAGACAAATACAGTAAAGTAACATGTAGTGGAACAGAACAGTTCGTTTTATGTTGCTATACAACTATTTAGTATCGCTAGAGATCCCAATTTAGAATATTGCTATTAAATTAATGTATAAATAGTAATTAACACGCAATACAAAATAAATAATTTTCCAAAATTATTTACCATTGTATTTATATAAATAAAAAAAACGATGTAGTCACTCATCAGGAAGTCTCCTTCACCACTGAACAGGTTTTGATGAAATTTGGACGGAAGTTAGATTTATGATACATGAAGACCCACTAAGAAAGGATTCTCTAAATTAATTCCTTAAAGGTATAAACAGCTCCATAACCTCTCTTTTTTTATTAATTTAATGTTCTTTTAATTTGCTTAGATCATCTGTTATGACCCACAACACAATCCATGCATAGTACCATTTTTGTTGGCCTCTTCAACAGTTTTGTTATTTATGAGATATTGAAATGAGATATCGTAGTAGAATATTTAATGCTTAATATAAAACTTTAACTGTGTTAAAAGCTACGAACTTAACTGTGTAGTTGGCCTTATGGTAACATACGTGCTGTATTTAGTACACTGTACAAGTCTGTTTAGTTGTTATTTATTGTTTAATTATTATTCACTGTGTAGTTGGCCTTATGGTAACATACGTGCTGTATTTAGTACACTGTACTAGTCTGATTAGTTGTTATTTATTGTTTAATTATTATTCACTGTGTAGTTGGCCTTATGGTAACATACGTGCTGTATTTAGTACACTGTACAAGTCTGATTAGTTGTTATTTATTGTTTAATTATTATTCACTGTGTAGTTGGCCTTATGGTAACATACGTGCTGTATTTAGTACACTGTACTAGTCTGATTAGTTGGCCTTATGGTAACATACGTGCTGTATTTAGTACACTGTACTAGTCTGATTAGTTGTTATTTATTGTTTAATTATTATTCACTGTGTAGTTGGCCTTATGGTAACATACGTGCTGTATTTAGTACACTGTACTAGTCTGATTAGTTGTTATTTATTGTTTAATTATTATTCACTGTGTAGTTGGCCTTATGGTAACATACGTGCTGTATTTAGTACACTGTACTAGTCTGATTAGTTGTTATTTATTGTTTAATTATTATTCACTGTGTAGTTGGCCTTATGGTAACATACGTGCTGTATTTAGTACACTGTACAAGTCTGTTTAGTTGTTATTTATTGTTTAATTATTATTCACTGTGTAGTTGGCCTTATGGTAACATACGTGCTGTATTTAGTACACTGTACAAGTCTGTTTAGTTGTTATTTATTGTTTAATTATTATTCACTGTGTAGTTGGCCTTATGGTAACATACGTGCTGTATTTAGTACACTGTACTAGTCTGATTAGTTGTTATTTATTGTTTAATTATTATTCACTGTGTAGTTGGCCTTATGGTAACATACGTGCTGTATTTAGTACACTGTACTAGTCTGATTAGTTGTTATTTATTGTTTAATTATTATTCACTGTGTAGTTGGCCTTATGGTAACATACGTGCTGTATTTAGTACACTGTACAAGTCTGTTTAGTTGTTATTTATTGTTTAATTATTATTCACTGTGTAGTTGGCCTTATGGTAACATACGTGCTGTATTTAGTACACTGTACTAGTCTGATTAGTTGTTATTTATTGTTTAATTATTATTCACTGTGTAGTTGGCCTTACGGTAACATACGTGCTGTATTTAGTACACTGTACTAGTCTGATTAGTTGTTATTTATTGTTTAATTATTATTCACTGTGTAGTTGGCCTTACGGTAACATACGTGCTGTATTTAGTACACTGTACAAGTCTGTTTAGTTGTTATTTATTGTTTAATTATTATTCACTGTGTAGTTGGCCTTACGGTAACATACGTGCTGTATTTAGTACACTGTACTAGTCTGATTAGTTGTTATTTATTGTTTAATTATTATTCACTGTGTAGTTGGCCTTATGGTAACATACGTGCTGTATTTAGTACACTGTACTAGTCTGATTAGTTGTTATTTATTGTTTAATTATTATTCATTGTGTAGTTGGCCTTATGGTAACATACGTGCTGTATTTAGTACACTGTACAAGTCTGTTTAGTTGTTATTTATTGTTTAATTATTATTCACTGTGTAGTTGGCCTTATGGTAACATACGTGCTGTATTTAGTACACTGTACAAGTCTGTTTAGTTGTTATTTATTGTTTAATTATTATTCACTGTGTAGTTGGCCTTATGGTAACATACGTGCTGTATTTAGTACACTGTACTAGTCTGATTAGTTGTTATTTATTGTTTAATTATTATTCACTGTGTAGTTGGCCTTATGGTAACATACGTGCTGTATTTAGTACACTGTACAAGTCTGTTTAGTTGTTATTTATTGTTTAATTATTATTCACTGTGTAGTTGGCCTTATGGTAACATACGTGCTGTATTTAGTACACTGTACAAGTCTGTTTAGTTGTTATTTATTGTTTAATTATTATTCACTGTGTAGTTGGCCTTATGGTAACATACGTGCTGTATTTAGTACACTGTACTAGTCTGATTAGTTGTTATTTATTGTTTAATTATTATTCACTGTGTAGTTGGCCTTATGGTAACATACGTGCTGTATTTAGTACACTGTACAAGTCTGTTTAGTTGTTATTTATTGTTTAATTATTATTCACTGTGTAGTTGGCCTTATGGTAACATACGTGCTGTATTTAGTACACTGTACTAGTCTGATTAGTTGTTATTTATTGTTTAATTATTATTCACTGTGTAGTTGGCCTTATGGTAACATACGTGCTGTATTTAGTACACTGTACTAGTCTGATTAGTTGTTATTTATTGTTTAATTATTATTCACTGTGTAGTTGGCCTTATGGTAACATACGTGCTGTATTTAGTACACTGTACTAGTCTGATTAGTTGTTATTTATTGTTTAATTATTATTCACTGTGTAGTTGGCCTTATGGTAACATACGTGCTGTATTTAGTACACTGTACTAGTCTGATTAGTTGTTATTTATTGTTTAATTATTATTCATTGTGTAGTTGGCCTTACGGTAACATACGTGCTGTATTTAGTACACTGTACTAGTCTGATTAGTTGTTATTTATTGCTTAATTATTATTCACTGTGTAGTTGGCCTTATGGTAACATACGTGCTGTATTTAGTACACTGTACTAGTCTGATTAGTTGTTATTTATTGTTTAATTATTATTCACTCTGTAGTTGGCCTTACGGTAACATACGTGCTGTATTTAGTACACTGTACTAGTCTGATTAGTTGTTATTTATTGTTTAATTATTATTCACTGTGTAGTTGGCCTTATGGTAACATACGTGCTGTATTTAGTACACTGTACTAGTCTGATTAGTTGTTATTTATTGTTTAATTATTATTCACTGTGTAGTTGGCCTTATGGTAACATACGTGCTGTATTTAGTACACTGTACTAGTCTGATTAGTTGTTATTTATTGTTTAATTATTATTCATTGTGTAGTTGGCCTTATGGTAACATACGTGCTGTATTTAGTACACTGTACAAGTCTGTTTAGTTGTTATTTATTGTTTAATTATTATTCACTGTGTAGTTGGCCTTATGGTAACATACGTGCTGTATTTAGTACACTGTACTAGTCTGATTAGTTGTTATTTATTGTTTAATTATTATTCATTGTGTAGTTGGCCTTATGGTAACATACGTGCTGTATTTAGTACACTGTACTAGTCTGATTAGTTGTTATTTATTGTTTAATTATTATTCACTGTGTAGTTGGCCTTACGGTAACATACGTGCTGTATTTAGTATACTGTACTAGTCTGATTAGTTGTTATTTATTGTTTAATTATTATTCACTGTGTAGTTGGCCTTATGGTAACATACGTGCTGTATTTAGTACACTGTACTAGTCTGATTAGTTGTTATTTATTGTTTAATTATTATTCATTGTGTAGTTGGCCTTACGGTAACATACGTGCTGTATTTAGTACACTGTACTAGTCTCATTAGTTGTTATTTATTGCTTAATTATTATTCACTGTGTAGTTGGCCTTATGGTAACATACGTGCTGTATTGAGTACACTATACTAGTCTGATTAGTTGTTATTTATTGTTTAATTATTATTCACTGTGTAGTTGGCCTTATGGTAACATACGTGCTGTATTTAGTACACTGTACTAGTCTGATTAGTTGTTATTTATTGTTTAATTATTATTCATTGTGTAGTTGGCCTTACGGTAACATACGTGCTGTATTTAGTACACTGTACTAGTCTGATTAGTTGTTATTTATTGTTTAATTATTATTCACTGTGTAGTTGGCCTTATGGTAACATACGTGCTGGATTTAGTACACTGTACTAGTCTGATTAGTTGTTATTTATTGTTTAATTATTATTCACTGTGTAGTTGGCCTTATGGTAACATACGTGCTGTATTTAGTACACTGTACTAGTCTGATTAGTTGTTATTTATTGTTTAATTATTATTCACTGTGTAGTTGGCCTTACGGTAACATACGTGCTGTATTTAGTACACTGTACAAGTCTGTTTAGTTGTTATTTATTGTTTAATTATTATTCATTGTGTAGTTGGCCTTATGGTAACATACGTGCTGTATTTAGTACACTGTACTAGTCTGATTAGTTGTTATTTATTGTTTAATTATTATTCATTGTGTAGTTGGCCTTATGGTAACATACGTGCTGTATTTAGTACACTGTACTAGTCTGTTTAGTTGTTATTTATTGTTTAATTATTATTCATTGTGTAGTTGGCCTTATGGTAACATACGTGCTGTATTTAGTACACTGTACTAGTCTGTTTAGTTGTTATTTATTGTTTAATTATTATTCATTGTGTAGTTGGCCTTACGGTAACATACGTGCTGTATTTAGTACACTGTACTAGTCTGTTTAGTTGTTATTTATTGTTTAATTATTATTCACTGTGTAGTTGGCCTTATGGTAACATACGTGCTGTATTTAGTACACTGTACTAGTCTGTTTAGTTGTTATTTATTGTTTAATTATTATTCACTGTGTAGTTGGCCTTATGGTAACATACGTGCTGTATTTAGTACACTGTACTAGTCTGATTAGTTGTTATTTATTGTTTAATTATTATTCATTGTGTAGTTGGCCTTACGGTAACATACGTGCTGTATTTAGTACACTGTACTAGTCTGATTAGTTGTTATTTATTGTTTAATTATTATTCACTGTGTAGTTGGCCTTATGGTAACATACGTGCTGTATTTAGTACACTGTACAAGTCTGATTAGTTGTTATTTATTGTTTAATTATTATTAACTGTGTAGTTGGCCTTATGGTAACGTACGTGCTGTATTTAGTACACTGTACTAGTCTGATTAGTTGTTATTTATTGTTTAATTATTATTCACTGTGTAGTTGGCCTTATGGTAACATACGTGCTGTATTTAGTACACTGTACTAGTCTGTTTAGTTGTTATTTATTGTTTAATTATTATTCACTGTGTAGTTGGCCTTATGGTAACATACGTGCTGTATTTAGTACACTGTACTAGTCTGATTAGTTGTTATTTATTGTTTAATTATTATTCATTGTGTAGTTGGCCTTATGGTAACATACGTGCTGTATTTAGTACACTGTACTAGTCTGATTAGTTGTTATTTATTGTTTAATTATTATTCACTCTGTAGTTGGCCTTACGGTAACATACGTGCTGTATTTAGTACACTGTACTAGTCTGATTAGTTGTTATTTATTGTTTAATTATTATTCACTGTGTAGTTGGCCTTATGGTAACATACGTGCTGTATTTAGTACACTGTACTAGTCTGATTAGTTGTTATTTATTGTTTAATTATTATTCACTGTGTAGTTGGCCTTATGGTAACATACGTGCTGTATTTAGTACACTGTACTAGTCTGATTAGTTGTTATTTATTGTTTAATTATTATTCATTGTGTAGTTGGCCTTATGGTAACATACGTGCTGTATTTAGTACACTGTACAAGTCTGTTTAGTTGTTATTTATTGTTTAATTATTATTCACTGTGTAGTTGGCCTTATGGTAACATACGTGCTGTATTTAGTACACTGTACTAGTCTGATTAGTTGTTATTTATTGTTTAATTATTATTCATTGTGTAGTTGGCCTTATGGTAACATACGTGCTGTATTTAGTACACTGTACTAGTCTGATTAGTTGTTATTTATTGTTTAATTATTATTCACTGTGTAGTTGGCCTTACGGTAACATACGTGCTGTATTTAGTATACTGTACTAGTCTGATTAGTTGTTATTTATTGTTTAATTATTATTCACTGTGTAGTTGGCCTTATGGTAACATACGTGCTGTATTTAGTACACTGTACTAGTCTGATTAGTTGTTATTTATTGTTTAATTATTATTCATTGTGTAGTTGGCCTTACGGTAACATACGTGCTGTATTTAGTACACTGTACTAGTCTGATTAGTTGTTATTTATTGCTTAATTATTATTCACTGTGTAGTTGGCCTTATGGTAACATACGTGCTGTATTGAGTACACTATACTAGTCTGATTAGTTGTTATTTATTGTTTAATTATTATTCACTGTGTAGTTGGCCTTATGGTAACATACGTGCTGTATTTAGTACACTGTACTAGTCTGATTAGTTGTTATTTATTGTTTAATTATTATTCATTGTGTAGTTGGCCTTACGGTAACATACGTGCTGTATTTAGTACACTGTACTAGTCTGATTAGTTGTTATTTATTGTTTAATTATTATTCACTGTGTAGTTGGCCTTATGGTAACATACGTGCTGGATTTAGTACACTGTACTAGTCTGATTAGTTGTTATTTATTGTTTAATTATTATTCACTGTGTAGTTGGCCTTATGGTAACATACGTGCTGTATTTAGTACACTGTACTAGTCTGATTAGTTGTTATTTATTGTTTAATTATTATTCACTGTGTAGTTGGCCTTATGGTAACATACGTGCTGTATTTAGTACACTGTACAAGTCTGATTAGTTGTTATTTATTGTTTAATTATTATTAACTGTGTAGTTGGCCTTATGGTAACGTACGTGCTGTATTTAGTACACTGTACTAGTCTGATTAGTTGTTATTTATTGTTTAATTATTATTCACTGTGTAGTTGGCCTTATGGTAACATACGTGCTGTATTTAGTACACTGTACTAGTCTGTTTAGTTGTTATTTATTGTTTAATTATTATTCACTGTGTAGTTGGCCTTATGGTAACATACGTGCTGTATTTAGTACACTGTACTAGTCTGATTAGTTGTTATTTATTGTTTAATTATTATTCATTGTGTAGTTGGCCTTATGGTAACATACGTGCTGTATTTAGTACACTGTACTAGTCTGATTAGTTGTTATTTATTGTTTAATTATTATTCACTCTGTAGTTGGCCTTACGGTAACATACGTGCTGTATTTAGTACACTGTACTAGTCTGATTAGTTGTTATTTATTGTTTAATTATTATTCACTGTGTAGTTGGCCTTATGGTAACATACGTGCTGTATTTAGTACACTGTACTAGTCTGATTAGTTGTTATTTATTGTTTAATTATTATTCACTGTGTAGTTGGCCTTATGGTAACATACGTGCTGTATTTAGTACACTGTACTAGTCTGATTAGTTGTTATTTATTGTTTAATTATTATTCATTGTGTAGTTGGCCTTATGGTAACATACGTGCTGTATTTAGTACACTGTACAAGTCTGTTTAGTTGTTATTTATTGTTTAATTATTATTCACTGTGTAGTTGGCCTTATGGTAACATACGTGCTGTATTTAGTACACTGTACTAGTCTGATTAGTTGTTATTTATTGTTTAATTATTATTCATTGTGTAGTTGGCCTTATGGTAACATACGTGCTGTATTTAGTACACTGTACTAGTCTGATTAGTTGTTATTTATTGTTTAATTATTATTCACTGTGTAGTTGGCCTTACGGTAACATACGTGCTGTATTTAGTATACTGTACTAGTCTGATTAGTTGTTATTTATTGTTTAATTATTATTCACTGTGTAGTTGGCCTTATGGTAACATACGTGCTGTATTTAGTACACTGTACTAGTCTGATTAGTTGTTATTTATTGTTTAATTATTATTCATTGTGTAGTTGGCCTTACGGTAACATACGTGCTGTATTTAGTACACTGTACTAGTCTGATTAGTTGTTATTTATTGCTTAATTATTATTCACTGTGTAGTTGGCCTTATGGTAACATACGTGCTGTATTGAGTACACTATACTAGTCTGATTAGTTGTTATTTATTGTTTAATTATTATTCACTGTGTAGTTGGCCTTATGGTAACATACGTGCTGTATTTAGTACACTGTACTAGTCTGATTAGTTGTTATTTATTGTTTAATTATTATTCATTGTGTAGTTGGCCTTACGGTAACATACGTGCTGTATTTAGTACACTGTACTAGTCTGATTAGTTGTTATTTATTGTTTAATTATTATTCACTGTGTAGTTGGCCTTATGGTAACATACGTGCTGGATTTAGTACACTGTACTAGTCTGATTAGTTGTTATTTATTGTTTAATTATTATTCACTGTGTAGTTGGCCTTATGGTAACATACGTGCTGTATTTAGTACACTGTACTAGTCTGATTAGTTGTTATTTATTGTTTAATTATTATTCACTGTGTAGTTGGCCTTACGGTAACATACGTGCTGTATTTAGTACACTGTACAAGTCTGTTTAGTTGTTATTTATTGTTTAATTATTATTCATTGTGTAGTTGGCCTTATGGTAACATACGTGCTGTATTTAGTACACTGTACTAGTCTGATTAGTTGTTATTTATTGTTTAATTATTATTCATTGTGTAGTTGGCCTTATGGTAACATACGTGCTGTATTTAGTACACTGTACTAGTCTGTTTAGTTGTTATTTATTGTTTAATTATTATTCATTGTGTAGTTGGCCTTATGGTAACATACGTGCTGTATTTAGTACACTGTACTAGTCTGTTTAGTTGTTATTTATTGTTTAATTATTATTCATTGTGTAGTTGGCCTTACGGTAACATACGTGCTGTATTTAGTACACTGTACTAGTCTGTTTAGTTGTTATTTATTGTTTAATTATTATTCACTGTGTAGTTGGCCTTATGGTAACATACGTGCTGTATTTAGTACACTGTACTAGTCTGTTTAGTTGTTATTTATTGTTTAATTATTATTCACTGTGTAGTTGGCCTTATGGTAACATACGTGCTGTATTTAGTACACTGTACTAGTCTGATTAGTTGTTATTTATTGTTTAATTATTATTCATTGTGTAGTTGGCCTTACGGTAACATACGTGCTGTATTTAGTACACTGTACTAGTCTGATTAGTTGTTATTTATTGTTTAATTATTATTCACTGTGTAGTTGGCCTTATGGTAACATACGTGCTGTATTTAGTACACTGTACAAGTCTGATTAGTTGTTATTTATTGTTTAATTATTATTAACTGTGTAGTTGGCCTTATGGTAACGTACGTGCTGTATTTAGTACACTGTACTAGTCTGATTAGTTGTTATTTATTGTTTAATTATTATTCACTGTGTAGTTGGCCTTATGGTAACATACGTGCTGTATTTAGTACACTGTACTAGTCTGTTTAGTTGTTATTTATTGTTTAATTATTATTCACTGTGTAGTTGGCCTTATGGTAACATACGTGCTGTATTTAGTACACTGTACTAGTCTGATTAGTTGTTATTTATTGTTTAATTATTATTCATTGTGTAGTTGGCCTTATGGTAACATACGTGCTGTATTTAGTACACTGTACTAGTCTGATTAGTTGTTATTTATTGTTTAATTATTATTCACTGTGTAGTTGGCCTTATGGTAACATACGTGCTGTATTTAGTACACTGTACAAGTCTGATTAGTTGTTATTTATTGTTTAATTATTATTAACTGTGTAGTTGGCCTTAGGGTAACATACGTGCTGTATTTAGTACACTGTACAAGTCTGATTAGTTGTTATTTATTGTTTAATTATTATTCACTGTGTAGTTGGCCTTACGGTAACATACGTGCTGTATTTAGTACACTGTACAAGTCTGTTTAGTTGTTATTTATTGTTTAATTATTATTCACTGTGTAGTTGGCCTTACGGTAACATACGTGCTGTATTTAGTACACTGTACAAGTCTGTTTAGTTGTTATTTATTGTTTAATTATTATTCACTGTGTAGTTGGCCTTACGGTAACATACGTGCTGTATTTAGTACACTGTACTAGTCTGATTAGTTGTTATTTATTGTTTAATTATTATTCATTGTGTAGTTGGCCTTATGGTAACATACGTGCTGTATTTAGTACACTGTACTAGTCTGATTAGTTGTTATTTATTGTTTAATTATTATTCATTGTGTAGTTGGCCTTATGGTAACATACGTGCTGTATTTAGTACACTGTACAAGTCTGTTTAGTTGTTATTTATTGTTTAATTATTATTCACTGTGTAGTTGGCCTTATGGTAACATACGTGCTGTATTTAGTACACTGTACAAGTCTGTTTAGTTGTTATTTATTGTTTAATTATTATTCATTGTGTAGTTGGCCTTATGGTAACATACGTGCTGTATTTAGTACACTGTACTAGTCTGATTAGTTGTTATTTATTGTTTAATTATTATTCACTGTGTAGTTGGCCTTACGGTAACATACGTGCTGTATTTAGTACACTGTACTAGTCTGATTAGTTGTTATTTATTGTTTAATTATTATTCATTGTGTAGTTGGCCTTACGGTAACATACGTGCTGTATTTAGTACACTGTACAAGTCTGTTTAGTTGTTATTTATTGTTTAATTATTATTCACTGTGTAGTTGGCCTTATGGTAACATACGTGCTGTATTTAGTACACTGTACTAGTCTGATTAGTTGTTATTTATTGTTTAATTATTATTCATTGTGTAGTTGGCCTTATGGTAACATACGTGCTGTATTTAGTACACTGTACTAGTCTGATTAGTTGTTATTTATTGTTTAATTATTATTCACTGTGTAGTTGGCCTTATGGTAACATACGTGCTGTATTTAGTACACTGTACTAGTCTGATTAGTTGTTATTTATTGTTTAATTATTATTCACTGTGTAGTTGGCCTTATGGTAACATACGTGCTGTATTTAGTACACTGTACTAGTCTGATTAGTTGTTATTTATTGTTTAATTATTATTCACTGTGTAGTTGGCCTTATGGTAACATACGTGCTGTATTTAGTACACTGTACTAGTCTGATTAGTTGTTATTTATTGTTTAATTATTATTCATTGTGTAGTTGGCCTTATGGTAACATACGTGCTGTATTTAGTACACTGTACAAGTCTGTTTAGTTGTTATTTATTGTTTAATTATTATTCACTGTGTAGTTGGCCTTATGGTAACATACGTGCTGTATTTAGTACACTGTACTAGTCTGATTAGTTGTTATTTATTGTTTAATTATTATTCACTGTGTAGTTGGCCTTATGGTAACATACGTGCTGTATTTAGTACACTGTACTAGTCTGATTAGTTGTTATTTATTGTTTAATTATTATTCATTGTGTAGTTGGCCTTATGGTAACATACGTGCTGTATTTAGTACACTGTACAAGTCTGTTTAGTTGTTATTCATTGTTTAATTATTATTCACTGTGTAGTTGGCCTTATGGTAACATACGTGCTGTATTTAGTACACTGTACAAGTCTGTTTAGTTGTTATTTATTGTTTAATTATTATTCACTGTGTAGTTGGCCTTATGGTAACATACGTGCTGTATTTAGTACACTGTACTAGTCTGATTAGTTGTTATTTATTGCTTTAATTATTATTCACTGTGTAGTTGGCCTTATGGTAACATACGTGCTGTATTGAGTACACTGTACTAGTCTGATTAGTTGTTATTTATTGTTTAATTATTATTCACTGTGTAGTTGGCCTTATGGTAACATACGTGCTGTATTTAGTACACTGTACTAGTCTGATTAGTTGTTATTTATTGTTTAATTATTATTCATTGTGTAGTTGGCCTTACGGTAACATACGTGCTGTATTTAGTACACTGTACTAGTCTGATTAGTTGTTATTTATTGTTTAATTATTATTCACTGTGTAGTTGGCCTTATGGTAACATACGTGCTGTATTTAGTACACTGTACTAGTCTGATTAGTTGTTATTTATTGTTTAATTATTATTCACTGTGTAGTTGGCCTTATGGTAACATACGTGCTGTATTTAGTACACTGTACTAGTCTGATTAGTTGTTATTTATTGTTTAATTATTATTCACTGTGTAGTTGGCCTTATGGTAACATACGTGCTGTATTTAGTACACTGTACAAGTCTGATTAGTTGTTATTTATTGTTTAATTATTATTAACTGTGTAGTTGGCCTTATGGTAACGTACGTGCTGTATTTAGTACACTGTACTAGTCTGATTAGTTGTTATTTATTGTTTAATTATTATTCACTGTGTAGTTGGCCTTATGGTAACATACGTGCTGTATTTAGTACACTGTACTAGTCTGTTTAGTTGTTATTTATTGTTTAATTATTATTCACTGTGTAGTTGGCCTTATGGTAACATACGTGCTGTATTTAGTACACTGTACTAGTCTGATTAGTTGTTATTTATTGTTTAATTATTATTCATTGTGTAGTTGGCCTTATGGTAACATACGTGCTGTATTTAGTACACTGTACTAGTCTGATTAGTTGTTATTTATTGTTTAATTATTATTCACTCTGTAGTTGGCCTTACGGTAACATACGTGCTGTATTTAGTACACTGTACTAGTCTGATTAGTTGTTATTTATTGTTTAATTATTATTCACTGTGTAGTTGGCCTTATGGTAACATACGTGCTGTATTTAGTACACTGTACTAGTCTGATTAGTTGTTATTTATTGTTTAATTATTATTCACTGTGTAGTTGGCCTTATGGTAACATACGTGCTGTATTTAGTACACTGTACTAGTCTGATTAGTTGTTATTTATTGTTTAATTATTATTCATTGTGTAGTTGGCCTTATGGTAACATACGTGCTGTATTTAGTACACTGTACAAGTCTGTTTAGTTGTTATTTATTGTTTAATTATTATTCACTGTGTAGTTGGCCTTATGGTAACATACGTGCTGTATTTAGTACACTGTACTAGTCTGATTAGTTGTTATTTATTGTTTAATTATTATTCATTGTGTAGTTGGCCTTATGGTAACATACGTGCTGTATTTAGTACACTGTACTAGTCTGATTAGTTGTTATTTATTGTTTAATTATTATTCACTGTGTAGTTGGCCTTACGGTAACATACGTGCTGTATTTAGTACACTGTACTAGTCTGATTAGTTGTTATTTATTGTTTAATTATTATTCACTGTGTAGTTGGCCTTATGGTAACATACGTGCTGTATTTAGTACACTGTACTAGTCTGATTAGTTGTTATTTATTGTTTAATTATTATTCATTGTGTAGTTGGCCTTACTGGTAACATACGTGCTGTATTTAGTACACTGTACTAGTCTGATTAGTTGTTATTTATTGCTTAATTATTATTCACTGTGTAGTTGGCCTTATGGTAACATACGTGCTGTATTTAGTACACTGTACTAGTCTGATTAGTTGTTATTTATTGTTTAATTATTATTCACTGTGTAGTTGGCCTTATGGTAACATACGTGCTGTATTTAGTACACTGTACTAGTCTGATTAGTTGTTATTTATTGTTTAATTATTATTCATTGTGTAGTTGGCCTTACGGTAACATACGTGCTGTATTTAGTACACTGTACTAGTCTGATTAGTTGTTATTTATTGTTTAATTATTATTCACTGTGTAGTTGGCCTTATGGTAACATACGTGCTGGATTTAGTACACTGTACTAGTCTGATTAGTTGTTATTTATTGTTTAATTATTATTCACTGTGTAGTTGGCCTTATGGTAACATACGTGCTGTATTTAGTACACTGTACTAGTCTGATTAGTTGTTATTTATTGTTTAATTATTATTCACTGTGTAGTTGGCCTTACGGTAACATACGTGCTGTATTTAGTACACTGTACAAGTCTGTTTAGTTGTTATTTATTGTTTAATTATTATTCATTGTGTAGTTGGCCTTATGGTAACATACGTGCTGTATTTAGTACACTGTACTAGTCTGATTAGTTGTTATTTATTGTTTAATTATTATTCATTGTGTAGTTGGCCTTATGGTAACATACGTGCTGTATTTAGTACACTGTACTAGTCTGTTTAGTTGTTATTTATTGTTTAATTATTATTCATTGTGTAGTTGGCCTTATGGTAACATACGTGCTGTATTTAGTACACTGTACTAGTCTGTTTAGTTGTTATGTATTGTTTAATTATTATTCATTGTGTAGTTGGCCTTACGGTAACATACGTGCTGTATTTAGTACACTGTACTAGTCTGTTTAGTTGTTATTTATTGTTTAATTATTATTCACTGTGTAGTTGGCCTTATGGTAACATACGTGCTGTATTTAGTACACTGTACTAGTCTGTTTAGTTGTTATTTATTGTTTAATTATTATTCACTGTGTAGTTGGCCTTATGGTAACATACGTGCTGTATTTAGTACACTGTACTAGTCTGATTAGTTGTTATTTATTGTTTAATTATTATTCATTGTGTAGTTGGCCTTACGGTAACATACGTGCTGTATTTAGTACACTGTACTAGTCTGATTAGTTGTTATTTATTGTTTAATTATTATTCACTGTGTAGTTGGCCTTATGGTAACATACGTGCTGTATTTAGTACACTGTACAAGTCTGATTAGTTGTTATTTATTGTTTAATTATTATTAACTGTGTAGTTGGCCTTATGGTAACGTACGTGCTGTATTTAGTACACTGTACTAGTCTGATTAGTTGTTATTTATTGTTTAATTATTATTCACTGTGTAGTTGGCCTTATGGTAACATACGTGCTGTATTTAGTACACTGTACTAGTCTGTTTAGTTGTTATTTATTGTTTAATTATTATTCACTGTGTAGTTGGCCTTATGGTAACATACGTGCTGTATTTAGTACACTGTACTAGTCTGATTAGTTGTTATTTATTGTTTAATTATTATTCATTGTGTAGTTGGCCTTATGGTAACATACGTGCTGTATTTAGTACACTGTACTAGTCTGATTAGTTGTTATTTATTGTTTAATTATTATTCACTGTGTAGTTGGCCTTATGGTAACATACGTGCTGTATTTAGTACACTGTACAAGTCTGATTAGTTGTTATTTATTGTTTAATTATTATTAACTGTGTAGTTGGCCTTAGGGTAACATACGTGCTGTATTTAGTACACTGTACAAGTCTGATTAGTTGTTATTTATTGTTTAATTATTATTCACTGTGTAGTTGGCCTTACGGTAACATACGTGCTGTATTTAGTACACTGTACAAGTCTGTTTAGTTGTTATTTATTGTTTAATTATTATTCACTGTGTAGTTGGCCTTACGGTAACATACGTGCTGTATTTAGTACACTGTACAAGTCTGTTTAGTTGTTATTTATTGTTTAATTATTATTCACTGTGTAGTTGGCCTTACGGTAACATACGTGCTGTATTTAGTACACTGTACTAGTCTGATTAGTTGTTATTTATTGTTTAATTATTATTCATTGTGTAGTTGGCCTTATGGTAACATACGTGCTGTATTTAGTACACTGTACTAGTCTGATTAGTTGTTATTTATTGTTTAATTATTATTCATTGTGTAGTTGGCCTTATGGTAACATACGTGCTGTATTTAGTACACTGTACAAGTCTGTTTAGTTGTTATTTATTGTTTAATTATTATTCACTGTGTAGTTGGCCTTATGGTAACATACGTGCTGTATTTAGTACACTGTACAAGTCTGTTTAGTTGTTATTTATTGTTTAATTATTATTCATTGTGTAGTTGGCCTTATGGTAACATACGTGCTGTATTTAGTACACTGTACTAGTCTGATTAGTTGTTATTTATTGTTTAATTATTATTCACTGTGTAGTTGGCCTTACGGTAACATACGTGCTGTATTTAGTACACTGTACTAGTCTGATTAGTTGTTATTTATTGTTTAATTATTATTCATTGTGTAGTTGGCCTTACGGTAACATACGTGCTGTATTTAGTACACTGTACAAGTCTGTTTAGTTGTTATTTATTGTTTAATTATTATTCACTGTGTAGTTGGCCTTATGGTAACATACGTGCTGTATTTAGTACACTGTACTAGTCTGATTAGTTGTTATTTATTGTTTAATTATTATTCATTGTGTAGTTGGCCTTATGGTAACATACGTGCTGTATTTAGTACACTGTACTAGTCTGATTAGTTGTTATTTATTGTTTAATTATTATTCACTGTGTAGTTGGCCTTATGGTAACATACGTGCTGTATTTAGTACACTGTACTAGTCTGATTAGTTGTTATTTATTGTTTAATTATTATTCACTGTGTAGTTGGCCTTATGGTAACATACGTGCTGTATTTAGTACACTGTACTAGTCTGATTAGTTGTTATTTATTGTTTAATTATTATTCACTGTGTAGTTGGCCTTATGGTAACATACGTGCTGTATTTAGTACACTGTACTAGTCTGATTAGTTGTTATTTATTGTTTAATTATTATTCATTGTGTAGTTGGCCTTATGGTAACATACGTGCTGTATTTAGTACACTGTACAAGTCTGTTTAGTTGTTATTTATTGTTTAATTATTATTCACTGTGTAGTTGGCCTTATGGTAACATACGTGCTGTATTTAGTACACTGTACTAGTCTGATTAGTTGTTATTTATTGTTTAATTATTATTCACTGTGTAGTTGGCCTTATGGTAACATACGTGCTGTATTTAGTACACTGTACTAGTCTGATTAGTTGTTATTTATTGTTTAATTATTATTCATTGTGTAGTTGGCCTTATGGTAACATACGTGCTGTATTTAGTACACTGTACAAGTCTGTTTAGTTGTTATTCATTGTTTAATTATTATTCACTGTGTAGTTGGCCTTATGGTAACATACGTGCTGTATTTAGTACACTGTACAAGTCTGTTTAGTTGTTATTTATTGTTTAATTATTATTCATTGTGTAGTTGGCCTTATGGTAACATACGTGCTGTATTTAGTACACTGTACTAGTCTGATTAGTTGTTATTTATTGTTTAATTATTATTCATTGTGTAGTTGGCCTTATGGTAACATACGTGCTGTATTTAGTACACTGTACAAGTCTGTTTAGTTGTTATTTATTGTTTAATTATTATTCATTGTGTAGTTGGCCTTATGGTAACATACGTGCTGTATTTAGTACACTGTACAAGTCTGTTTAGTTGTTATTTATTGTTTAATTATTATTCACTGTGTAGTTGGCCTTATGGTAACATACGTGCTGTATTTAGTACACTGTACAAGTCTGTTTAGTTGTTATTTATTGTTTAATTATTATTCACTGTGTAGTTGGCCTTATGGTAACATACGTGCTGTATTTAGTACACTGTACAAGTCTGTTTAGTTGTTATTTATTGTTTAATTATTATTCACTGTGTAGTTGGCCTTATGGTAACATACGTGCTGTATTTAGTACACTGTACAAGTCTGTTTAGTTGTTATTTATTGTTTAATTATTATTCATTGTGTAGTTGGCCTTATGGTAACATACGTGCTGTATTTAGTACACTGTACTAGTCTGTTTAGTTGTTATTTATTGTTTAATTATTATTCATTGTGTAGTTGGCCTTATGGTAACATACGTGCTGTATTTAGTACACTGTACAAGTCTGTTTAGTTGTTATTTATTGTTTAATTATTATTCATTGTGTAGTTGGCCTTATGGTAACATACGTGCTGTATTTAGTACACTGTACAAGTCTGTTTAGTTGTTATTTATTGTTTAATTATTATTCACTGTGTAGTTGGCCTTATGGTAACATACGTGCTGTATTTAGTACACTGTACAAGTCTGTTTAGTTGTTATTTATTGTTTAATTATTATTCATTGTGTAGTTGGCCTTATGGTAACATACGTGCTGTATTTAGTACACTGTACAAGTCTGTTTAGTTGTTATTTATTGTTTAATTATTATTCATTGTGTAGTTGGCCTTATGGTAACATACGTGCTGTATTTAGTACACTGTACAAGTCTGTTTAGTTGTTATTTATTGTTTAATTATTATTCATTGTGTAGTTGGCCTTATGGTAACATACGTGCTGTATTTAGTACACTGTACAAGTCTGTTTAGTTGTTATTTATTGTTTAATTATTATTCACTGTGTAGTTGGCCTTATGGTAACATACGTGCTGTATTTAGTACACTGTACTAGTCTGATTAGTTGTTATTTATTGTTTAATTATTATTCATTGTGTAGTTGGCCTTACGGTAACATACGTGCTGTATTTAGTACACTGTACTAGTCTGATTAGTTGTTATTTATTGCTTAATTATTATTCACTGTGTAGTTGGCCTTACGGTAACATACGTGCTGTATTTAGTACACTGTACTAGTCTGATTAGTTGTTATTTATTGCTTAATTATTATTCATTGTGTAGTTGGCCTTACGGTAACATACGTGCTGTATTTAGTACACTGTACTAGTCTGATTAGTTGTTATTTATTGTTTAATTATTATTCATTGTGTAGTTGGCCTTACGGTAACATACGTGCTGTATTTAGTACACTGTACTAGTCTGATTAGTTGTTATTTATTGCTTAATTATTATTCATTGTGTAGTTGGCCTTACGGTAACATACGTGCTGTATTTAGTACACTGTACTAGTCTGATTAGTTGTTATTTATTGTTTAATTATTATTCATTGTGTAGTTGGCCTTACGGTAACATACGTGCTGTATTTAGTACACTGTACTAGTCTGATTAGTTGTTATTTATTGCTTAATTATTATTCACTGTGTAGTTGGCCTTACGGTAACATACGTGCTGTATTTAGTACACTGTACAAGTCTGTTTAGTTGTTATTTATTGTTTAATTATTATTCATTGTGTAGTTGGCCTTACGGTAACATACGTGCTGTATTTAGTACACTGTACTAGTCTGATTAGTTGTTATTTATTGCTTAATTATTATTCACTGTGTAGTTGGCCTTACGGTAACATACGTGCTGTATTTAGTACACTGTACTAGTCTGATTAGTTGTTATTTATTGTTTAATTATTATTCACTGTGTAGTTGGCCTTATGGTAACATACGTGCTGTATTTAGTACACTGTACTAGTCTGATTAGTTGTTATTTATTGTTTAATTATTATTCACTGTGTAGTTGGCCTTACGGTAACATACGTGCTGTATTTAGTACACTGTACTAGTCTGATTAGTTGTTATTTATTGTTTAATTATTATTCACTGTGTAGTTGGCCTTACGGTAACATACGTGCTGTATTTAGTACACTGTACTAGTCTGATTAGTTGTTATTTATTGTTTAATTATTATTCATTGTGTAGTTGGCCTTACGGTAACATACGTGCTGTATTTAGTACACTGTACAAGTCTGTTTAGTTGTTATTTATTGTTTAATTATTATTCACTGTGTAGTTGGCCTTATGGTAACATACGTGCTGTATTGAGTACACTATACTAGTCTGATTAGTTGTTATTTATTGTTTAATTATTATTCACTGTGTAGTTGGCCTTATGGTAACATACGTGCTGTATTTAGTACACTGTACTAGTCTGATTAGTTGTTATTTATTGTTTAATTATTATTCACTGTGTAGTTGGCCTTATGGTAACATACGTGCTGTATTTAGTACACTGTACTAGTCTGATTAGTTGTTATTTATTGTTTAATTATTATTCACTGTGTAGTTGGCCTTACGGTAACATACGTGCTGTATTTAGTACACTGTACTAGTCTGATTAGTTGTTATTTATTGTTTAATTATTATTCATTGTGTAGTTGGCCTTACGGTAACATACGTGCTGTATTTAGTACACTGTACAAGTCTGTTTAGTTGTTATTTATTGTTTAATTATTATTCACTGTGTAGTTGGCCTTATGGTAACATACGTGCTGTATTTAGTACACTGTACTAGTCTGATTAGTTGTTATTTATTGTTTAATTATTATTCATTGTGTAGTTGGCCTTATGGTAACATACGTGCTGTATTTAGTACACTGTACAAGTCTGATTAGTTGTTATTTATTGCTTAATTATTATTCATTGTGTAGTTGGCCTTATGGTAACATACGTGCTGTATTTAGTACACTGTACTAGTCTGATTAGTTGTTATTTATTGTTTAATTATTATTAACTGTGTAGTTGGCCTTAGGGTAACATACGTGCTGTATTTAGTACACTGTACTAGTCTGATTAGTTGTTATTTATTGTTTAATTATTATTCACTGTGTAGTTGGCCTTATGGTAACATACGTGCTGTATTTAGTACACTGTACAAGTCTGTTTAGTTGTTATTTATTGTTTAATTATTATTCACTGTGTAGTTGGCCTTATGGTAACATACGTGCTGTATTTAGTACACTGTACTAGTCTGATTAGTTGTTATTTATTGTTTAATTATTATTCATTGTGTAGTTGGCCTTATGGTAACATACGTGCTGTATTTAGTACACTGTACAAGTCTGTTTAGTTGTTATTTATTGTTTAATTATTATTCACTGTGTAGTTGGCCTTATGGTAACATACGTGCTGTATTTAGTACACTGTACTAGTCTGATTAGTTGTTATTTATTGTTTAATTATTATTCACTGTGTAGTTGGCCTTATGGTAACATACGTGCTGTATTTAGTACACTGTACTAGTCTGATTAGTTGTTATTTATTGTTTAATTATTATTCATTGTGTAGTTGGCCTTATGGTAACATACGTGCTGTATTTAGTACACTGTACAAGTCTGTTTAGTTGTTATTTATTGTTTAATTATTATTCACTGTGTAGTTGGCCTTATGGTAACATACGTGCTGTATTTAGTACACTGTACTAGTCTGATTAGTTGTTATTTATTGTTTAATTATTATTCACTGTGTAGTTGGCCTTATGGTAACATACGTGCTGTATTTAGTACACTGTACTAGTCTGATTAGTTGTTATTTATTGCTTAATTATTATTCACTGTGTAGTTGGCTTTACGGTAACATACGTGCTGTATTTAGTACACTGTACTAGTCTGATTAGTTGTTATTTATTGTTTAATTATTATTCACTGTGTAGTTGGCCTTATGGTAACATACGTGCTGTATTTAGTACACTGTACTAGTCTGATTAGTTGTTATTTATTGTTTAATTATTATTCATTGTGTAGTTGGCCTTACGGTAACATACGTGCTGTATTTAGTACACTGTACTAGTCTGATTAGTTGTTATTTATTGTTTAATTATTATTCACTGTGTAGTTGGCCTTATGGTAACATACGTGCTGTATTTAGTACACTGTACTAGTCTGATTAGTTGTTATTTATTGTTTAATTATTATTCACTGTGTAGTTGGCCTTATGGTAACATACGTGCTGTATTTAGTACACTGTACTAGTCTGATTAGTTGTTATTTATTGTTTAATTATTATTCACTGTGTAGTTGGCCTTATGGTAACATACGTGCTGTATTTAGTACACTGTACTAGTCTGATTAGTTGTTATTTATTGTTTAATTATTATTCATTGTGTAGTTGGCCTTATGGTAACATACGTGCTGTATTTAGTACACTGTACAAGTCTGTTTAGTTGTTATTTATTGTTTAATTATTATTCACTGTGTAGTTGGCCTTATGGTAACATACGTGCTGTATTTAGTACACTGTACTAGTCTGATTAGTTGTTATTTATTGTTTAATTATTATTCACTGTGTAGTTGGCCTTATGGTAACATACGTGCTGTATTTAGTACACTGTACTAGTCTGATTAGTTGTTATTTATTGTTTAATTATTATTCATTGTGTAGTTGGCCTTATGGTAACATACGTGCTGTATTTAGTACACTGTACAAGTCTGTTTAGTTGTTATTTATTGTTTAATTATTATTCACTGTGTAGTTGGCCTTATGGTAACATACGTGCTGTATTTAGTACACTGTACAAGTCTGTTTAGTTGTTATTTATTGTTTAATTATTATTCATTGTGTAGTTGGCCTTATGGTAACATACGTGCTGTATTTAGTACACTGTACAAGTCTGTTTAGTTGTTATTTATTGTTTAATTATTATTCACTGTGTAGTTGGCCTTATGGTAACATACGTGCTGTATTTAGTACACTGTACTAGTCTGATTAGTTGTTATTTATTGTTTAATTATTATTCATTGTGTAGTTGGCCTTACGGTAACATACGTGCTGTATTTAGTACACTGTACTAGTCTGATTAGTTGTTATTTATTGTTTAATTATTATTCATTGTGTAGTTGGCCTTACGGTAACATACGTGCTGTATTTAGTACACTGTACTAGTCTGATTAGTTGTTATTTATTGCTTAATTATTATTCACTGTGTAGTTGGCCTTACGGTAACATACGTGCTGTATTTAGTACACTGTACTAGTCTGATTAGTTGTTATTTATTGCTTAATTATTATTCATTGTGTAGTTGGCCTTACGGTAACATACGTACTGTATTTAGTACACTGTACTAGTCTGATTAGTTGTTATTTATTGTTTAATTATTATTCATTGTGTAGTTGGCCTTACGGTAACATACGTGCTGTATTTAGTACACTGTACTAGTCTGATTAGTTGTTATTTATTGCTTAATTATTATTCATTGTGTAGTTGGCCTTACGGTAACATACGTGCTGTATTTAGTACACTGTACTAGTCTGATTAGTTGTTATTTATTGTTTAATTATTATTCATTGTGTAGTTGGCCTTACGGTAACATACGTGCTGTATTTAGTACACTGTACTAGTCTGATTAGTTGTTATTTATTGCTTAATTATTATTCACTGTGTAGTTGGCCTTACGGTAACATACGTGCTGTATTTAGTACACTGTACAAGTCTGTTTAGTTGTTATTTATTGTTTAATTATTATTCATTGTGTAGTTGGCCTTACGGTAACATACGTGCTGTATTTAGTACACTGTACTAGTCTGATTAGTTGTTATTTATTGCTTAATTATTATTCACTGTGTAGTTGGCCTTACGGTAACATACGTGCTGTATTTAGTACACTGTACTAGTCTGATTAGTTGTTATTTATTGTTTAATTATTATTCACTGTGTAGTTGGCCTTATGGTAACATACGTGCTGTATTTAGTACACTGTACTAGTCTGATTAGTTGTTATTTATTGTTTAATTATTATTCACTGTGTAGTTGGACTTACGGTAACATACGTGCTGTATTTAGTACACTGTACTAGTCTGATTAGTTGTTATTTATTGTTTAATTATTATTCACTGTGTAGTTGGCCTTACGGTAACATACGTGCTGTATTTAGTACACTGTACTAGTCTGATTAGTTGTTATTTATTGTTTAATTATTATTCATTGTGTAGTTGGCCTTACGGTAACATACGTGCTGTATCTAGTACACTGTACTAGTCTGATTAGTTGTTATTTATTGTTTAATTATTATTCACTGTGTAGTTGGCCTTACGGTAACATACGTGCTGTATTTAGTACACTGTACTAGTCTGATTAGTTGTTATTTATTGTTTAATTATTATTCACTGTGTAGTTGGCCTTACGGTAACATACGTGCTGTATTTAGTACACTGTACTAGTCTGATTAGTTGTTATTTATTGTTTAATTATTATTCATTGTGTAGTTGGCCTTACGGTAACATACGTGCTGTATTTAGTACACTGTACTAGTCTGATTAGTTGTTATTTATTGTTTAATTATTATTCACTGTGTAGTTGGCCTTACGGTAACATACGTGCTGTATTTAGTACACTGTACTAGTCTGATTAGTTGTTATTTATTGTTTAATTATTATTCACTGTGTAGTTGGCCTTATGGTAACATACGTGCTGTATTTAGTACACTGTACTAGTCTGATTAGTTGTTATTTATTGTTTAATTATTATTCACTGTGTAGTTGGCCTTACGGTAACATACGTGCTGTATTTAGTACACTGTACAAGTCTGTTTAGTTGTTATTTATTGTTTAATTATTATTCACTGTGTAGTTGGCCTTATGGTAACATACGTGCTGTATTTAGTACACTGTACAAGTCTGATTAGTTGTTATTTATTGTTTAATTATTATTCACTGTGTAGTTGGCCTTACGGTAACATACGTGCTGTATTTAGTACACTGTACTAGTCTGATTAGTTGTTATTTATTGTTTAATTATTATTCACTGTGTAGTTGGCCTTATGGTAACATACGTGCTGTATTTAGTACACTGTACTAGTCTGATTAGTTGTTATTTATTGTTTAATTATTATTCACTGTGTAGTTGGCCTTATGGTAACATACGTGCTGTATTTAGTACACTGTACAAGTCTGATTAGTTGTTATTTATTGTTTAATTATTATTCACTGTGTAGTTGGCCTTACGGTAACATACGTGCTGTATTTAGTACACTGTACTAGTCTGATTAGTTGTTATTTATTGTTTAATTATTATTCACTGTGTAGTTGGCCTTATGGTAACATACGTGCTGTATTTAGTACACTGTACTAGTCTGATTAGTTGTTATTTATTGTTTAATTATTATTCACTGTGTAGTTGGCCTTATGGTAACATACGTGCTGTATTTAGTACACTGTACAAGTCTGTTTAGTTGTTATTTATTGTTTAATTATTATTCACTGTGTAGTTGGCCTTAGGGTAACATACGTGCTGTATTTAGTACACTGTACTAGTCTGATTAGTTGTTATTTATTGTTTAATTATTATTCACTGTGTAGTTGGCCTTACGGTAACATACGTGCTGTATTTAGTACACTGTACTAGTCTGATTAGTTGTTATTTATTGTTTAATTATTATTCATTGTGTAGTTGGCCTTACGGTAACATACGTGCTGTATTTAGTACACTGTACTAGTCTGATTAGTTGTTATTTATTGTTTAATTATTATTCACTGTGTAGTTGGCCTTATGGTAACATACGTGCTGTATTTAGTACACTGTACTAGTCTGATTAGTTGTTATTTATTGTTTAATTATTATTCACTGTGTAGTTGGCCTTATGGTAACATACGTGCTGTATTTAGTACACTGTACAAGTCTGTTTAGTTGTTATTTATTGTTTAATTATTATTCACTGTGTAGTTGGCCTTATGGTAACATACGTGCTGTATTTAGTACACTGTACAAGTCTGTTTAGTTGTTATTTATTGTTTAATTATTATTCACTGTGTAGTTGGCCTTACGGTAACATACGTGCTGTATTTAGTACACTGTACAAGTCTGATTAGTTGTTATTTATTGTTTAATTATTATTCACTGTGTAGTTGGCCTTACGGTAACATACGTGCTGTATTTAGTACACTGTACTAGTCTGATTAGTTGTTATTTATTGTTTAATTATTATTCACTGTGTAGTTGGCCTTATGGTAACATACGTGCTGTATTTAGTACACTGTACTAGTCTGATTAGTTGGCCTTATGGTAACATACGTGCTGTATTTAGTACACTGTACTAGTCTGATTAGTTGTTATTTATTGTTTAATTATTATTCATTGTGTAGTTGTCATTATCACTTGTTATTTGAATAAAAAAAAATGAATTTATTAATTGTTCTAAGCTTTATTAGATAGTGTTAATCAAACCAACCAATGATCACTGAGATGCTAATTACGTAGTGGGTGGAGTTTGTTACTGTGCTGCCAGTCCACAGCCCATGGACTTCTTAGTTGCTGTGACAACATTAAATGGAATAACACAGTGGGGAATAATTCACAAATAACAAAGAATAATTGCACATTCAATAATTTGTTACATACAAAAAAAATCAAAGCATGTTTAAAACGCCCGAGATTTGATAAAATTACGATCATAAAAGATTGATTAAATCTACTAAAAGGTGCTTGATATGTTTTCCACTCCTGTTATGTTTTGGAGTCTATCTATATTAGTTCTGAGAGAAACGGATTTAATACTTATTTACTGATTGCTAATGTACGATGATTGCTATTAATTGCCTATTCAGACCTTCATTGCACATATTTGTGCCTAAACTTAATGGTTTTTGTAATAATAAAGCTAAAACTTATACCTGCAAAGACTAAAGATTCAATAATAGTAAAATAAGATAGTCTCATTTATTTTGAATACGAAATTATACTTGTAAAGTGGGTTCTATTTTACAATGAATTGACCCAACCGCCCACCCATACATGTATTGGTATTGACCCACCCACACACGTACATAGATATTGATATGATATCTATTAATATTTATGTACCCCCATACACGTACAGTGGTATTGACCCACCCGTCCTCCCATACACGTACAGTGGTATTGACCCACCCGTCCTCCCATACACGTACGGTAATATTTACCCACCCACCCACCCATACACGTACAGTGGTATTGACCCACCCGTCCTCCCATACACGTACGGTAATATTTACCCACCCACCCACCCATACACGTACAGTGGTATTGACCCAACCGTCCTCCCATACACGTACGGTAATATTTACCCACTCACCCACCCATACACGTACAGTGGTATTGACCCAACCGTCCTCCCATACACGTACGGTAATATTTACCCACCCACCCACCCATACACGTACAGTGGTATTGACCCACCCACCCACCCATACACGTACAGTGGTATTGACCCACCCGTCCTCCCATACACTTACGGTAATATTTACCCACCCACCCACCCATACACGTACAGTGGTATTGACCCACCCGTCCTCCCATACACGTACGGTAATATTTACCCACCCACCCACCCATACACGTACAGTGGTATTGACCCAACCGTCCTCCCATACACGTACGGTAATATTTACCCACTCACCCACCCATACACGTACAGTGGTATTGACCCAACCGTCCTCCCATACACGTACGGTAATATTTACCCACCCACCCACCCATACACGTACAGTGGTATTGACCCACCCGTCCTCCCATACACGTACGGTAATATTTACCCACCCACCCACCCATACACGTACAGTGGTATTGACCCACCCGTCCTCCCATACACGTACGGTAATATTGACCTACCCACCCACCCATACACGTACAGTGGTATTGACCCACCCGTCCTCCCATACACGTACGGTAATATTTACCCACCCACCCACCCATACACGTACAGTGATAATTGACCCAACCGCCCACCCATACATGTATTGGTATTGACCCACCCACACACGTACATAGATATTGATATGATATCTATTAATGTTTATGTACCCCCATACACATACAGTAGTATCAATACTACTTACTGTACGTGTATAGGTGGACGGTTGGGTCAATTATCACTGTACGTGTATGGGTGGGTCAATATCACTGTACGTGTATGGGTGGGTGGGTCAATACCACTCTACATTTATGAGCGGGTGGGTGGGTCAATATAACTGTACGTGTATGGGTGGGTGGGTGGGTCAATATTACCGTACGTGTATGGGAGGACGGGTGGGTATTGATTATATACCGGTGGACGGGTATTTGGGGTGAAAAATATCTCAAATAAAACAAAATAGGTTACCGGAAGTGAGGTGAGGCTGCGTCAGACAGAGTACACTGGTAAATCATCAGTACCAATGTACGTGTAGGGGCGGGTGGGTAGGTCAGTACCACTGTCGAATTATATTAGTTCTCTCTCTCTCTCTCTCTCTCTCTCTCTCTCTCTCTCTCTCTCTTTTCTATCTTTCTCTCACTCTCCCTCCCCCTCCCCCTCTCCC
>JAQJVL010005121.1:0-37985 GCA_035578905.1 Stictocephala bisonia
GTAATATTTAACTTCATATATCTATTCAAAGATAAAAAGAATGTAATAAATTAGCTTTTTCAAACAATAGTCTTTTTCATTGTAATTTACAGCCTCACAGATTTACCCATAAAAACGACCCTGAGATAAGATAAATAATTTTAATTTGCATAATATTTTACCAAATTAACAAAAAACTTAATCTAATGTAACTCGAGGAGGTGAGAGGTTACAGCTTTAAAGATTATATAAAAAATGAACAAAATAGCACATCTTTCATAGAACTCAGATTTTAGATCATTATTTCAGTATAATAAATATATAATCAAATCTAGTAATAATAAATCTAGTATAATCAAATAAATTCTATCAACACTAGGTTTTGTCTGAAACACTATCTTACGTACAAACGGATACAAGCCATTTTAATTCAATTAATGAGATTATAAGACAAATTAAGAAGATAATGAAAAAAACCTCGAAATTGTACAAGAACAACACTTAACAGGGAAAAATTGTTGAAAAACAATAAATATACTGTAGGCCTATGTCTTCACTACAATGGACAGTTTAATGAGTTTATGGAAAGATTTGCTAATAGATTTAGGACATTCAATTTTTCAGTACTATTTGAAACTTTAAATCCTTTTTCCAACACTTTACATCCCAATATTAAAACCAATACAGTAGACTACAGTATTCTTTCCTGGTATATACAAGATTAACTCAAAGTTGTTTCCATTATAAGGCTAAGATTGTGAATGTATAGGAAAAATTATACATTTTTAAGGAAAAATTCAAGGGTCGTTTGCAACAAACTTACGAATGAACCAGTTAATTTTTAATTCCAGGTTGTTTTCCTCAATTTATTTCAGCAAATATAAAGCTAGAGGACAATAACCGATAGTAATTGACCAATTATTTAAACAGTCACAATTTTGACAGTCCCAGTCGTCATCAGTTTCCCGACCGTAACAAGTGTTAGTGTAAAAGTAGCGTCGTTGAACTCCAACGACATTTCTTTGTGAATTCCTCTAGTCTGAAGAAGGTTAACCGAATTCGATCACCATAACATTTGTACGTTTTAGATGAAATAAATATGTGTTGTGCAACAACGTTAACTTGTTTTGTATTTTGTCAAAGACCGCAGGAGCACGTAGTTCAGCCTCCGTGAAGGCCTACTGTTTTAGAAGAGGTTAACTCCGCAATGTTCCTTGACCAAGTACTGTCTTAGGAGCACGAGGACCATGTCAGTGCTAAATCTGTACAGAAATATAGTCCTATGCAACGTACAAGAATTAGTTACAAAATAAGTTAAAGAATATAAACATTAACATGTAAACTACTTACAGATTAAGTGATTAAAGTAATTTGAGAAATGTAGGGCCTCCAAGGAAATGTTACCTGATTAGAGGTTCCTTTAAATAGTAATATATAAATAAAAATCACATCAGCAAAACAGATAATTAGTTAAATTTAATAATACCTTTATGGACTTATACTTAAATTAAAATTATGTAAGAACTACCTATCAAAATTCTCCATTTTACATTTCTAGTTACTCAATGAAACTACTTGGTTGTTTCAGTTCACCTGGTAACATCTTGAAGTAGATGTGTTTTGGAATTAGACCACAATCAAGTCGAAAATTCTTCCTCTTTTTGCCTTTAATCCACTTTTAGGATTCAAAAGGGTTTGACATGCCTGTAAAAGTACGAAAATAGGCTATACCTTTTAACAAGTACCTATTTGGCATTTATCGAGGATGCTAAACGCACACATCATATTTTTTACTTTTCTGTTTTGAATTATGAAAACGATAAAAAATATTATAAAAATGCTTAAAACTGGCTTAACACAGTCAAATAGTGTTAAATTAAAGGTGTTTCCCCCTTTAAATTTGGATTGAAAATTTCGGAAAACCTGTCTGTTAATGCCATATAGATGTAGGTCTACTTGAGAAGTCAAAATATTTTACCTGACTACCTGAAAACCTAAACCGGAGTACTCTGGAGAAACGTATAGGGCTGTCATCCTTGAGTTGAACACAAGTTACATTGGCCGTAGAACGTTTGGCACACATTTTTGGCCGATTTGGAATGGCACGATTGGCACAGTCATTAGAGGGGATTAAGAAGGGTCAACCTGTAAGTTTCAGAAAGGCACGATTGGCACACACCGCCCGGCCAGGTAGTAGCAGCCAGGTGGCCAGAATGCGGGAAAATGGGAACTTTTTTGCCCCCGCAAATTCCCTGCTGTGGTGCTTATTGAAGTAAGCAACTAACCTAACCTAACCTAACCTAACCTAACCCAACCCAACCCAACCCAACCCAACCCAACCCAACCCAACCCAACCCAACCCAACCCAACCCAACCTAACCTAACCTAACCTAACGTGAGGTTTAAATTTAAAAATTTGTTATATCACGGGCAAATGACTGCCACGCAGAGTTGACGGGAATAATAAAATTCCCGTTTTCCCTCGTTCGATGGCGTCTACCTGGTCGAGCGACTGTGCCAATCCTGCCTTTTCCAAGCAGGCGAGTTGACCCTACTTATTCCGCTCTAATGATTCTGCCAATACTGCCATGGGCAGAAGGTCCAAAAATGTGTGCCAATCGTCCCGTCCCCATTTTACTTGTTATGTGGACTAGACTTCAAAAATGGAGCAATATCGATAGAAAATAAGAAATTGATCAAATGCTTTTAAGCCAAACCATATCCTTAAAAGTGTTCCAAGTGAATTTAATTATTAGTGTTAGTTTAATATATGTAATTAATAAATTATGATGGTTAAATTTTGCTACTAGGCTAACTATATTGCTTCAATCATATGGCTATACGTGATAGTGATAGGCTATATCACGTATAGCCTATCTACGATATGGTCAAGAAAATGTTAATGGATTTTGCATATCAAACAATTTGCAGTGATCTATCCATTGTGGTTACTGTATTTACCAATAAAATATTTTATATAATTTATTATTTGTGTTTACGTATTGTTATTTATTTATTGTGTTCTAACATCGTGGTAACGTTTATTTTGGCTCTGAGTTTATTTTCAAATGCGACCTAACCTTAGGCCTACCATCCAAAAATACAATGTTCCAAACCATAAACTTTCTTCAAACTGATTTTAACAAGTTCTTATTGCTACCCTTGCTCTAGGGGAGGTCTCGTTTATTGACCAACAGTCCTCCCGGTCTCCCACTCTGGAGGCCAAATCACACCCTGAGTTATGACACCCTCGGAGACCACCCACCCCGGACCAAGTGTGAATGACTCATCCTCTGTCCGGCCTTGTCATTGTCCGGGGTGCCGCCGGTGATTCTATAACCACTTTGACGGTTTGCGTAGGTTTTCCCGGACCGTTCAACAGCCTACGCCACCTTTGTCTCCGGCACCTGCCAGATGACACTAATCATGTAAGAATCTTGGTTTGAGCATAAATTTCTTCATTCTTCTCATTCTTTTGTTATAATTGTTATCTACTTATTTGCTAGATTGTTTTTACTTACAGACTATAAGGCCAAACACGGATTACCGGTGATAGGCCTGCTATAGTGGTACTGAGGCGCAGTGCTGAAACTTGGGGACTAAGAGTTGTCGATATTATAGGTTTTGGTCTAAAAATAACAATAGCGTCCACTCAATGGTTACCATCGACGTGTTCATGTTGGGAGGTGGTCAAGTGCTTTTTTATGAAGAGGTTTAATAATGACGTGCTTAACCCTTGGGAACTTGCCCCAAGCAAAAGACATATTAGTTTTCCAAACTTGGGTAGGCCGTGAATTCAGGTAATCTCGTGATAAAATTGTAAAAACCATTCTAAGATAAACATGAATTGAGTTTTTTTTTGTTTTGATTGTTACTATTGTATTTAGTATGTTTTTGAGTATCTTAAGGTAAAGTTATGTAGCTATAATTACAGTAATGATTAAAATAAAATATAATTTTTATAACAATGTATGGTTAAAGTAATCTCGTGATAGCATTGAGATATACCCGTGATATCACGGGACTGTCAACACTAAGGTAATCGCGTGGTATTGGTAGCCTTGTACTATCACGTAATTACCTGTATAGATTTGTAATTAGTTTCTCAAACTTTTAAATAAATATGTAGCTAAGGATAAAAGGAAAAATGTAAAATTATGAACAAATTTCTTTAATATTACATGTGAAATGTTTGAGTAAAATGAAAAGGATTAATTATTGGTATACATAGATAATATTTAACACAGAGACAGGCTTATATTCTGATTAATACTCCAACCAAGCTTATTCTGAGTCACTGTTTATTTCACAATTAGAACACATGAAAACCACTTGATTTTTTTTCTTTAACATTTTGGCAAATACAATGGTACCAAATTTTACAAAAGTTAAATTGTATCCATTTCGCTCCATTTTTGCTTTTTACATCATCCACATATTTCCCACCACACGTATTGCACTTATCATCATTGCCAACATCAAGCTGAAATTTACTTCTCTTTTTTGAAGGACCAGGAATGACTGGTTCTGCTCCATTTGAAGAGCCAAGAATAGCTAAGTTTCGAATTTTTGGTGAAAACATTTTTGCTTTAGGCCACATTTTGGGGGGTTTCCTTACTTTGCTTGATTGAGTCTAGTTCTCTAGGCTCAACTGTAAGCTCCTGACTCTGCTCAGGCTCGTCCCACAAGCCTATTCCTGTGTCTTCACTTGTTTTTGAAGGTGCGAGAGCTAAATCAGGGATTGCATCTCTATTAAAAGGATAAATTCCCGTTTTCCTGAACCCTGCAATGATGTTGGAAGGATTGAACGATTTCAAGTAGGCAGGTGTCATCAGACCGTTAAAGTCCATTCAGCCTGGGCGCTCTCGAGGATTTTTTCTCATGAATGTACAAATTTCTTCTCGAAAAGCAGATTTTAATGATTTGTAAACGCTTACGTCTAGTGGTTGTAATATATGAGTGGTGTGTGACGGGAACGTTACAATGTAAATATCATTTAGTGCTGCTTTTGCAAGAAGGCCGGGACTGAGGTGAGATGCATGAGAGTCCATAAACAATACTGCTGGTCTTCCTGTGGGGATATTTGTCAGAAAATGGTCAAACCAGTCTTCAAAAATTTCTGTTTTAATCCACCCTTTATCTGATAGTCTACAAATGGTCCCTGGAGGAAGTTGCTGTTTCAAGCCATCATTCATCCTAACTCCCTTGAAAATAATTAGTGGAGGGACAGTCCTGTTGCGTTGACGCACCCTAAAAATGTGGTCGTGACTCCCGTTTCACCAAAAGTCCGCCTGTAGACATATTTTTTACCAACTGTAGTAACAACTTTGGATGATTTCATAACAAAACATAGACCAGTTTCGTCAGCATTCCACATTCTTTCAGGTTTTTCTGACAAATCTAAATCATCAAAAAGTTTGAAACCTTATCATAAAAATCATTTAACATTGATGCTCTTTGCATAGATAAGTTTTCAGGTTCACGCAGGGATAAATTATACCTTGTCTTAAAACCCACCCACCACCACCAACCAGCCATTTGCTTACATTTATTAAATCGGTGACGTGCTCCAGATGCTTCAGCAAGCAAAAATGCTTGATGCCTTATTTGATTTACTGAAAGCCCAAATCCAAGTTCCTGCATTTGAATAACAAAACTTAAAAATTTTTGCTCCAAATTCTGATCAAAAACAAAAGAAGAGCCTCTTTTCAACTTAAAAATTGTTTCAAAATTTACTGGCTCGGCATCTCCAACTGAGGTATGTTTTTTTAAATAATCTTTTAACGTTGACCATGGAACATTAAACTCCTTACTTGCTTTGTAGACAGTCCACTTCTCGTTAATTATTTTTTGAAGAGCCACCCTCAGGGTTGAACTCGAGTAGTGCTTCTCCCTCTTAGTCTGATCATCATCATTGGCTGCCACCACACCTTTCTTTTTTATAGGAGCCATTCTGAAAGAAATATAGGGACGTATTATATTTTTTGAATTTTTAACATGTTTATTGATAAACTAACATTTATAAGGTAATTCATAAATATAACCTTACGTTAAAATAATGAGCGTACAAAATGTATTCAAAATTTTCAGTTTCCATTTATAATTAATAGATTTGAATAGTTCATTTGGAGTTAAGTTTTGAAAAGAAAAATAAAAACAAACATGAGCTAGAACTATTTCTATATCTGGTCAAAGCAAAAAGGTAAGCAAGGCATAAGTATTTAATATTAATCTAGCTATCTCGTGAGGCACAAACTGACAGTTGATGATATAAAACATGCAAAATCGTAAAAAATCAGGCGACGGGGCTAAGCTCTGCTTCTTAGAGTTAAAAACATAACCTAACAAAAATTACATTGCTACATTCAATGAAGTTTTACCTATTTATATACTTAGTTTTAGCATAAAACCTTGATAAATGCATTAACTACATAATTAAAATGACTTACCTGCAATATATGTGAGAAAAACTGCTTAAAATCCAGGATAAAAACTTTGAAAACTCGCAGAACAATAAAATTACTAGAATAGCTAGAATCCACCACGCGGTCTCAAACTGATCTGTGAATTGCCCTGCGTCTAGTGGTAAGCGTTTGGAACTCTACCTTACGTGGTAAACCCGTGACAAGCCAGAGAAAAACTATCACGAGTTTACCAGTATCACGAAATTACCTGAATTCACCCTACACATAATTTCTGTGCCGACGGTAAGTCATGTTTTTACGTTACGTATCTGCAATTGTAAGCATAGAACAAATATGAAACATACCGTATTCTTCAATTAATTGCTTTGACTCTACGATTCACTGTCCTCTGACCCTTCTGAGAATGTCACAACTGGCATTACAGATGTGTTGCAACATTACAACAGATATTCACCTTGATACATAAATTAATTATTCTGTATATAAAACTAAATAAATAGCCTATCTTATTGTAAATTTCAGATGGAGTTGATATTGGTATTCCTCGTTGTTAGTAATTTTTTTACAAAATCACCAATAAATAATACTTTTTTCGAGGCATTTCGACAGCAAAGTTATATTTGGTTATAGTATAAATTTGTGTTGCCTGATGATGCCAGCTTTGCTGGCAAAAGGCCTTACTAGCTGCAGTATTAGGGTAATGCTTTCATAAAAACTTGATTTCCTTTTAGTTTTTACTTTCTCCCATATGCGTTAGCATAGAGAAAGTATTGTGATCGTCCAAAAACATTTTTTATAAGTTGTTCTAATAATCCATTTTAGGGTACGTTGAATCCAAAAAAGTGTTTTTTTTAAAAAACGTTTTGGATGTCTGTCCGAATGTGCGTCTGTCTGTGTGTATGTGCATTTCGCTGGAGACCAAATGGATGTAGGCCTATACATTTTTATGAAATTTGGTATGAATGTGTATTTAGCCAATATCTCAAGGCCGTTTTTTTCAATTTTTTTGAAATTTTAGTTTTTTTTTACTTTTATGGGCAAAAAACATACAAAAATGGATTTTTTTCAAAATCGGCTCTAACAATTTTGATTAAATTTTCAGGAAATATAGTCTATGAATTACAATTCAACGATATATCGGAAATATCGATAAACTTGTTTCGATTTGTCGATACATTAGTATCGATATTTTTCTTTCGATAAAATTGGTCATATCGATATTTTGGTCCGATATATCATATCAAAAAAGTGGTTTTTTGAAAAACGTTTTGGATGTCTGTCCGTATGTGCACTTCGCTGGATACCAAATGGATGGATCAATTTTTATGGAATTTGGTATGAAGGTGTATTTAGCCAATATCTCAAAACTATTTTTTAAATTTTTTGAAATTTTATTTTTTTTTTACTTTTATGGGCAAAAAACATACAAGAATGAAATTTTCTCAAAAATGGCTGTAATGATTTTGATTACATTTTCAGAAAATATATGAACTACGATTCAAACTATTTTAGTAAAAATGGCGTGTCTTTAACTTGACTAGTTTTTAGATATGTCCAAAAAACATAGCGCCTATTTGGGAATCAAACTGGTAATTTTCAAAGTTTTGAGTTTTTAGTGTTTAATGTGGGGGAAAGTTTGTACCAATTCTTTGGAACCATTAATGTTCTGTTGATAAACTGGTTTTCTTTATTTCAAGCAGTTTTAAGTTTACAGAGATAAAAAAATTACGGTATCAACTGCACCGAGAGGATGACGTTCTACTTACTGTCAGAAAATACTTGATTTAGGAGACGTGATCTGAACTTTTCCTGAAAGTGTATTGGATGAGGTGTACTTATCTGGGAGCATACACTTTTTATTTTCTTGTATTTAATTTGTGCCTTAGTTCATCAAACCATCTTCGACACTTATTTTGATGTGTTGTTACGAAAAATTGACTTAATGAGGTATAACATCTTGACGTTGCTCCTGGTCTGTTTATTAGGCCTCCTGTAGATAGCACTCCTTTCCACGTGGATGCAGATTTTATTCCAGGCCCAGAGCTAGGATAAATTCTGTTTTTATGAACTTGCACAGCTCCATTGAGCCCTAAACCTCTTAAATGTGTCCTGAAAATTATTGAGAAATGAAATGATGTCATGGTACTACTGTCCCAGTCAGGGAAGATAGGGACGGGAAATTCCCATTTTGAAACCTCAATTCACAGGACGAGTTGGTTGGAAAATACCCTCAGTAAGGATTTTTCACTTTGCTTCTGAAAAGTTTACGTTTATACCATCACGTATCATTGTGCAACCATCCAGATGTTCCTCTGTGTTAGTGCTGCTTCCAATGGTTTTAATTCCGACCAATGGTCGAGATCCACTAATTTTTTGAAATATTTTGACCAATTTCAGACCAATTCAACTTTTACTCAAGCAGCAAGCATGACGATATGTTTCACTGAAGGCACTGTAATTTGTTCGAAGTTGGGGAAATACTTCAATTCCGTTTATCAGCCATTTTACGATGGGCAATAGAATACGGAATTATAAATCCATCTGACAGAGAAAATATGTCAGTAGTTGACATTGTCCTTGTAGGCATATCCGGCGAAGGCATTCAATAGTCCGTCAACAGCTTAAAGTCTCACTTATCGTGTGGAATAACGATATTCCAAATTACGGTGTATTTAAAAGAGGACCTGATGTAATTGGTCCTGCCCTACTAGTAGCTTCGTTGTTCAAGAATCAAGAGGAGTATAGGCTAATAAGAGGAGAGATTCCTCAATCTGGAAGTCAACATTGTATTCTTACAAAGGGACCACGAAATAAATATAATTTTAGACTAATATCTGGTATTTGCCAGGAACTATTATAAGTCGTATAAAGTGTTTTTTCTATAAGAGAGTCTGCCACTACATCAGTGTCGTATCACGAACACTCGTTCAAGCTTTATGTGTTCACATCTAGCAGATACTAGTCCGACAATCGATTGTCGAGAACAGGTTGATTCCATTTATATCGTTTTTCTGAAGGATTTTGACAAGCTTCCTCATAATATACTTTAAAAGAAGCTCTAATACTTTGGATTTTTCTTGACCTTATTCAGAGTATAAAAGTTTACATGTTTGTTGGCGCTTTTAAAGTGTGGTGTATTCAAATAACTTAGTTGCCAGTTCTGGAGTACCACAAGGCATGAAATTGGGACCTTTTATATACATAAAAAAAAAAAAAATGAAATATGTCTTGAACCACAGAGCATACAGAGAATTCTTTGTGTCTTTAACTGCTATGTCTAACTCAACACCGATGATCCTAAATATCAATACAGATCGGAGATACAGATACTAGAGTCCATTTGGCTCTTCAATCGTGTATTACATTGGCTGTAAGGTGGTCGAAAGACAACCACTGTCACTGCGGAAATTGGCTTTAAGAAATCTTGGCTCCAATTCCTTTAGAAGTACCTTCTCTGTAAGTTGGACAACACGTCACGGCAGTTCAGAGCACGCACCATGAGTTTCGTGATATCTGGCAGTTTGAATTCATCGTGGAACATAAACAGGCCTACCGTTCAGCTGTTACATTTCATGTTTTCATGATTGTAGCCTACAAGTAAATATACATAACTAAGTAATTGTCATTTACTGTACCCGATATGTGGAATTAATTAGCCGTGTATAAAGTATTTGGCATTTAAAAATTAGATTTTGACACAAAAATAATTTCCGATAGAAATTCACTTAAGAAAATGAGATAGCCTACGGCACATCATAAATAAATAAACAACGCCTAATATTAGCTTTTAACTGTTGGTCTAAAAGGCAAAAATATAAATATAGGCTCACAAGAAACATGCCTTTTACACTAGTGTTGTGATAAATCATTATTACAGGCAGAATCCTTGAAATAGAATCACACATGTTTTTGGCGTGTTTCATGAAGCGAATCGGGCCCCTTAACATAGGGCCTAATATAGGCCTATGTTAGGTAGCCTATATTTACAATTTAAAAGAATATTGCATGCTTAAGTAGCCTACTATAATACAGTACACTTATAATCTAAGTTATTTACTTATTATAGTATAGACCACAGAGGTAGAGTTAGTTATCTGTGGTATAGACTATTGATAATGGAATTTCAGCCAGTGATCCGCGAATAGCTTAATTCTTTTAGGAATGGCCTAGGTTAATACTGAATTTATTTTTAATAGTCTAAAAACAATATTTTTACTATGGAAACGGAAATCATGTGAAGAAACTTCACACCATAATTTCTAGCTAAACAGTTCTTTCGAGATGTGTCTCGAGATAGGCCTAAACAGGTCATTACCATACCAGATACGACCGTACGGGCACGCACAGTACGACGCCATCTGATAGACTCTAATTACACGTTTTCAACATTTCAAATTATTAATTATCCTTTTACCGTGACGTAATTAAGTTTTAAAATGTAGCAAACAAATTCCGAGCCCTTTGCATAACGCATCTATCAACGTCTAAATGCTACGCGGGCATCAATCAACCGCGTGGTAATTTATGTAGAATGTGTAAATATAATTATATTATGATGAATAAGCTTGCGATTAGTGGCGATGTTTTCAGAAAGGCTGGTACAACAGTCGATTAGTAACCAGGCTGCCACTTAGGGTAATGAGCCGCCTTCTCAATTTTGTGGTTCCCCTCTTTCCCCTACGATATCTCCCACCATCGATCTCGCTGTCTCCGCCTTAAACTCCTATTGGCGGACAACGCCCCGCCTTCTCAGAGGCCGGCTAAGGCAAACAGGCTGGTTAGAGATTGGACAGGCGATTGACTAACGAATGGAGGACCGGAGGACGCTTATTCCTTGACAGATTGACATTTAGCTTGCAACTGGGACAATTTGTTTTCCAATTTCTCCAGGACATTTCATTAGGACATTCTGTCCGCTCGGTTGGCACTACCACTCGTTGTCAACTGTCATTCCCGTCTTTGTTCCTTATATTGTCATTTGTCAGTGGATGTTAAATGAGATACTGTTTGTAAAATAAATAGAGTACCATTAGAGTCCAATAACCCTTACCTTGATCGGGCAGGCTACTTTAAAAAAATAAGGGAAAGCTGATCACTTAATTGAAACTTTTATCCTATTTTACGCTCTGGATGCACATAACTTACGTCTAATTTCTCAAATAACGAAGTTTCAAACATTTTTAGCAAAAGTTTTCTTAACAAATTTTCCTACGTTATATTGATTATTTGCATCAATAATAGCCTACAATACTCCAACAGTTAACAATATATTATTGAACTATTTTTATTCAGGCCTACGCCTTCTTTATGTAGGTAGAACTTACTTTATGTAGTTGCTCATTAACGGTAAAAACAATTTTTTTTTTTAATTTAGCAACATAAGTTACGGTCTAATTTACAACACTAGGAAACTGTATAGGCCTACTGAATAGTTTACATGCAAAGCAAGAGAGATAACAAATTTCAATAAGCAGGCTTTTATTAGTTTGTAGCCATAGTTGTGGTGTTATCTTGTTACTAGTATCTTAGTTATTATAGCTTTCCATCTTGTTCCTTAAATGATTTAACTTTTAAATTGTTAATTGGTGTTATCCGTTGATAAATAAATAGGTTAAACACCAATACATAGACTAAATAAGGAGTCAATAAGTCTTTATATGGCCATTCGATACAAAATTGTACAATAGGCTACATCTATTTTACAATTAAAATAATTAAAATAGCATGCACGAGCAACACACTCAAAAGAGCCGAAAATAAAAGTCATTTCATGCAAATCAAGCAATAAGAAATAGTGTCTACGTGCACAATCCATGCATAAAAAAAAGATAAATAAATAAATATATGTATATATAGGCTATAAAACAGTAATTCAGATGGACATACCTGTATAAGTAGGCTTGTGTAAGCATAGGTAGGCCTAGACCCTTCACTGTTTAATAATTCTAGTCTTAGACCTCTAGTGTGGGCCTCTCTTGTAGACTTACAAGACCTGCATGATTTGCTTGATCATTGATAGTAGAGAAAGGGTTTGTAATAAGCCAATTTTTTACAACTTGCAGAATTTTGCTGGGGGTAGGCTATGTTTCTGTTGGAAATTGTAGGCTACTTAGATATCTTAGCCTACAGTTTTATCGTTAGCCTGTAGGTAGGCCTATAACTAATATATAGGCTTACTATCTATATAAACAGAGGTGCCCAGAGGGGGGGACAGCAGCGCACTTGCGCTTCTGGGATTTTTGGGGGGATTTTATTAAACATATTGAAATTTTATAACTATTTTTAAAACTAGCCCTAAAATGTTTTTGGTTATATTCATACACTAATAACAACCACAACTGAATTTTGGCTATTCATTATTAACATTAATAGGCAAGTTCCGTAACGACGCAACAGTACTTTGAGTGAGTGAGCCGTGAGTGGGTGGAAGTGGTGGATATTTTGCTCTGCGATTATCATAGATGGCAGCCTGCTAGCCATGAGTGCGGGAGGGGGGCAATACCAACCTGCTGTCACTGTCAGTGCTCTATTTGTCTAGCAGTGAAAAAGCAATGCCGAAGAAACTGAAACAACTTTATAAATATAAGTGTTTGGAAATATTGTGCAACACGGTTCATAGACAGGACAAGTGGTTGGACCATTGTAAGAAGAAACATTTGTATAAATTTAATCACAACATTCCAATCAACTTTAAAATAGTAGAAGTGAAAACCCAAGACGGCCCGTGGGTGAAGTATGTCCATCCCAACCCTCCAACACCAAGTTCAATGGATCAAGACATCGAATCATTGGATAAAAGGTAGCTAAGTAATTTATCTGGTTTCACCTCAAGGTAAAATCTTTAGTAATATTACCAGAGGCTGATAAGTTAGTGTCTTATTTGTGTCACGCTACGAAAACTTACCTTACATTTTCTGGAAATAACATAGTTTAAGAAATAATGACCTACTATTAATAGCCTAAACAATATACATTTATATTTAAATTATGCATCAGCATCAGTATAATTATGGTAGGTATTTATTAATCCCAGGACTTTGAAGAAATTAGGCGCAAAATGTATGCATAGGCCTACTGTAGGCCTAAGTGAGTTAGAGTTAAAAAAATGTTCTTTATAGTTTTGGTATTTTTATTTGTGAATGAGTTTACTGATTATGTAGGTACGCTGTATACCTTTATTATACTAAGCAAATCAATACTAAAATAAAGTGAGCTAGTTTCAGTAACGGCTTCGTAATCCAAAGGTTGAGGTTTCAATTCCCACCCACGACTGCAACTTTTTGCTCAAAAGTTTGTTCATTTTATTTTTTTTAAATAACCAAATTCATTTATTTAATCATAATAAATAGGTTTATTTATTGTAAAACAAATTATATTTAGATTTAAAGAATTTTTTGTTAGGGTAAAATAAAATGACACAGTCAAATAAAATCTTTGTTCAAGCCAAGTATGTATTTGAGTTCTTTTAAATAAAAATATATTAAATTTTTTAACAAATTTTTTTAATCAAACATACAAACAAATCAATATTTTGAATAAATTCAACCAAATACTTTTTTTGCGCTATTTTGAATAGATTATTTATTTGTTTCAACAAATTTTGGTTTGGTTCAAATACATATTTTTCTCGGTGAATAGGAGTTTGAAACCAAATTATTTTTTTCAGTTTGGATCGAAATGAAGAGATCACGGACGTCACGTCAACATTGACTTCCATATCAATGGATCTTCCAGCCACAACCACTACGGAAAATGATTTTGATGAGATTGATGTGGACCTCAAAGAAAATAATTCAAGACTCCTTACCAGCCGTTCTGCTTCTGAAATCTCACCAGCTTTGAAAAATTTAGAAGTATCGTCGGATGAAGATTTGGATGTGATGCAAACTGAGGATCATCGTGAGACTATGCACTCAGATATTACGCAATCGGAGGAAGCTGTGTTGGGAGTTAAGAATTTTGAAGACCCTGCTGGTTTTGCCAACATTAAGTTAAGTTCAGAAGAAATAAATTTGTGCCTAAAATTAGAAAATCAGCCACTGTCATCTATGGTGTTCCCTTCAACCAGTGGTAGAAAATTTAACCCTGCTTGGAAGCTTATTACATTATCAAACGGCTCTACCAAATCAAGAGACTGGCTAGTTTATAGCACTAAGAATGACTCTGTATTTTGTTTGCACTGCACATTATTTGCTTTACCAAGCAATAGGACCTCATGGGCAACAACTGGCTGTAAGGTCTGGATCAACCGTCATGGACAACAACACATTGAGCAACATGAGAAGTCAAAAGCCCACATTTCCTCTCAAATTGCACGCATCCAGTGATCCACTGGATTTCAAAAAAAAAAAAAAAAAAAAAAAAAAATCAACCATTCCCTTGCTCAAGTACATGACGATCGTGTACATCACAACAGAGAAGTATTGTCAGCAATAATAGACTGCTGTCGTTACTTGGCAGAAGAAATGTTAGCATTTCGAAAGAAAGATTTTTCTAAAGGGAAGCTGATCAAACTGTTTAAACTGCTCGCAAAATATAATCCTGATGTGAGAGTTTATTACGATAAAATTGAAAAAAGCAAAAGCGAACATGGAAAATTAGGTTCCAACTTTCTGAGCTACCGAAATATTTATGATTTGATAAATGTGATGAATGACCTGGTGGTAGAGAGAATAGTTAGTGATATTAAGTATAGCAATACTTATTCTGTTATTCTGGATTCCACACAGGACATCAGCAAAAAAGAATGTACTGCAGTTCTTGTACGCTATGTGGAACACTTGGATATAAGTGGAAATCAAAAAAATGAAGTAAACCCACAGGAGTGGTTAGTTAAAGTGTTCACATGTGGTGACACTACCGGGGAAAATCTCGCTAAAGAGCTACTTAAAACCTTGACAACCTTGGGGATCGACCTAAGTGGCATGGTTGGTCAAAGTATGGATGGGGCCGGCAACATGAGAGGCCGGTATACTGGCTTGAAATCACTGGTGCTGAAAGAATGTCCAAAAGCTCTCTACGTGTGGTGTTGCTCTCACAGACTGGCTTTAGTTGAAAAGTCAATTGATATTAGTCCACACATGAGAAATATGTTTTCTCTTCTTCAGGAAATGTATGTCTTCATGTCAGGACATCGACGACATCATATGTTTCTTGAAAACTTGGCCAAAGGTTGTTCGAAAAATAAAAAGAAGAGCCTGAACCGAGTTCAAACCACCCGATGGTCAAGCAGATCTGAAGCACTAAAAACAGTGTTTTCTTGCTTCACAGCAATCAAGAAGACCCTTGAAGATATTATTGAAGACAAGAAGTCCGACACAGAAACAAAGGCGTTGGCCAAAGGACTTGTAAAAGGCATGACATATTATTCAAACATCTGTGCAATGCACATAGCAACAGCTATTTTTAAAATACTGTCCCCAATCACGACGTGTCTGCAAGCCAAATCGATTGTCTATGGAGTTGTCCCAGCAGTCATGAATGACGCAAAAGCTAAGCTACAGAAGCTAAGAAGTGAAGAGGAATGGGAGATTGTGCGGGGCTCAGTTGACACATTTTTATCAAATCATAACATTTCAGATTTACCCATGCCAAGAAACCGTAAAAGAAAACGATTCATGGACGAACTATCACTCGATGAAAGCCCTCAAGAAGAACCAGCAAAGCGAATGAAAGTAGAGACATATTTTACAGTGCTAGATTCGTTAATTGGACAAGTCAACGACCGTTTTCCTGAGCTGTCAACACAGTTACTGGGACAGATGTCCTATTTTTCTCATGGAGGAGTCCTGAAAATTTCCAAAGAGGTCGAAGGAGGTGCACAATTCCTTGCCGAATGGATAAAAAAATCTTTGCGAGTATTACGAGCTAGATGAAGTCCTTGTAGCTTCAGAGCTAGAGACATTTTCGTCAATATACAAGGTAACTCAAGATAATATAGATGTGTCAGATATATGTAAAGAACCTGTTCCCGAAGAAGTCAACAGTGAAGATGAAGAAAGAGAAGAAGATGATGATGATAAAAGGATGCTAGATCGATGGATCTTGAGGAGCTTTGTTAAGCCATACAGGTGTGTGATACATCTGTCGTCCTTACCAAATTTAACCGTGATGTACAGAATATTGCTATCACTTGCAGTAACTAGTTGTTCTGCCGAACGAACGATGAGTAGACTAAGAATTATAAAATCCCGCCTTAGGAGCAGTATGGGGGACTCATGGTTGTCAAACCTTCTCGTTTTATCTTGTGATGGCGATATTCTCGAAAACATAGACAACAATGAAATAATTGAAGCATTTGCCAAGACAACCACGCAACGCAGAAAACTACTGTTGTACAAAAGATCCAACTAAATTCATCTACAACATTGTAGACTGTTGTAGACTACAACATTGTAGAAAGTTTATCTTTTTTGCTTGTAAGAGTTGTAATACATTTTTTAACTTCATTCATTATTGGTAGATGATTTCGTACTGGAAAATATATGTTTATCCTCTTAATTATAGACTATTCTGTTTAAAATAGTGTCATATGTTTCCTGAATTTATCTTGGAAGGGGAGAGGTGGCTAAGTCAGTGGCGTGTATAAGGGGGAGCTCAAGGTGCTTGAGCCCCCCTCCTAAATTTAGAAAAATTGGGAAGATAAAAATGGTAATTTTTCATAAATTTCTACAAGCCAAACAGCTATTTTTCAACAAAATCTTTTGAGGAAAGGAGTCATTTTAACAAAGGGTTTTGTCCGAATTTTCGCCTTGCAAGGTCCGGAGTGCAGGCAGGACGCTCCCACACTAACGCTTAAAATACAGTCTAAAACACGTTTTTTTGCATCTAAAATTTAAAAATTTTCCGGGGTGGACCCCCGGACCCCCCGGTATGGCAGGCCTAAATGGGGGGATTCGCGCTCTTGACCTTGGGGGGGATGGGCACCTCTGTATATAAATATATCCTAATGCACATATCTTACTACAGTAAGATACTTTCCTTGAGATGTACTCACTACTTTAGTTCCTGCTTGTTGAAATGTTTGATCTCTCTTGCCCATTGTTTACACTTCGACTGTAACGAAGTGTCCGGTATTCCATTACCTGGCTGGGTGACCTGAAAGCTCGATGAATAAAATAATTAATATAGCCTATACATATATACAGGGTGGGGAAAAATGGAAACGCTTTCACCACAACGTTATTTTTGTCCATTGATAATTTAATTTTTTGTAATAATTGTGCTCCATAAAGTGTAAATTTTGATCAGAATAATTTACTTAAAACCTTTAAGTAGTGGAGAAATAATATTGCTCAAATTAGTTACTTTGAAATTCAAATGACTGCTACTCTGGTGAGGATAAGCCTTCCTAAGTGTGCGTCAGTTAATTAGCCTTGAATAGGCCTTTCATTTGATACCAAACTCGACCTAGGCTTACGTTGAAGATTTTCGTTCAACTCCACGTGGGCCGTCCCCCTGAAAAGATGAAATGTCGCTAACGGCGTCAAAAAGTATGTTCTTTGTAACCATGATCATGTAGGCCCTACAAGATTTCACTATTATAAGTGAAGTCACACAAAAGTTGTGAAAGCGTTCCCCCCTCCCAACCATGTATAGGCCTATCTACGAAGTTATATTATGTCAGTCTATTGAAAAGTACATTATACAGAAAATAAAAACTTACATACAATATACAGTATGAATACTGTAGGCCTATTAGTAACTAGTGAAATATTGATCTAGGTTTTGGAAAATAAAATAAATAATACTGCAATAATGTAGGAACAAGAGAATAGAAATAGTTCTAGGCCTATGTATTAATGAATGACTAATATAATAAAGCTCTGGGGACAGTTCGGTCTACTAAGTATAATAATTTAAAAAGTTTGTAAATAAGCATAGGTACTTTTAAAAATACAATGAAAATAAACGACAAAAACACGAGCCTATTGCAACATAAATACAAAATGCACAAATATGGTGATTGAGTTCAGTAAACCATGCTTCCCATCCTCAGAGTAGAGGAATCACAAAGGAAGATGGTTTCGTTGCTTTGTGTGCCTATCTGGTCTGAGGATGGTAAACTTGGATTACTGAATCACCATAATATCAGTTCACTTTGTACATAATGTTAATAAAGTTTTGTAATGTATGGCGTTCATTTGAATTGTAACATTTATCGTTAAAGACAGATTTATCAAAAAAGTCTATATTATTAGTTCTAGCTGCTTAACTTCTATGATTTAACTTCTAGCTGCTAAATCGTGTTATGATAAAGGCTAGCAAAGGCTAACATTTTGGTTAGGCCTTTTATGTCTACAATTTATTACATGACTAACAATGTAGGTACCGACATTCTGTTTCAGGTTCCCTACTAAAGTAGATGGGCAAGGAGGGATCGGACAGGAGAACATTGCGGTAAGTTATAGGTTTTAAAGGGTATCCCACTCTAAAATCTGGAGCAATCCCTTTTAACGACCCCCTTTGTCTACAGAAAGATACGAAGTATTGTCCTAAAATGAGTTCCTTCGGAGAGAGCTGTTAGTGCCAGAAGATAGAATTGGACAATCCATGAGGCCAGCGCCAGTTTAAAAGGTGTCACCACTAAAAGTAAGAGTAAGAGTAAATGCCTCAGTAGGTACAGAAAAAGTCAAATATTTGGAGCATCCTCAGTCACAAGGTTAGTACGAAAGGTCAAGCCTGAAGTCATAATCTGCAGAAGTGGTTTTACAGAATTTGAAATTAATTTTTTAAGGTTGGAAGGAACTTAATATAGATTTGTAACCTCTCTAAACAATTAATAAGGGAGACAGTAATACCAACAGACAAGAACCTAGTGATGGAAAGAGTAACTGGTGGGCTGATTTTGTCGAAGCTTTAGAAGAAAAAAGACACATGTCATTTTCAGTTGACTAGATATATTTCACCAAGATCACAAATTCAAATACTCTACCTACTATTATTCTCTGCAAGACTATAGGCTAGTATCACCAGACTTAAAGTATTGATACTACAGTATATTAATTAGTAAGCTTACTCTTTTAAATGGCTTTAAAGAGTCTTTTAGGAGCATTCTGTTGAATAAATGAGAGAGGAGATACAATTGTTTACCAGCCTGTATTTTGATGGCGGGACGACATCAGTATAGTATTCTTTAGACAAAAAATGGATTGAACTTATTCATTAAATGGTGGCTTTCATGATACTGTCATAAGATTCAATATCAAACAGAGATAAAATTGAGTTGTTGTTCCTGTTATACCTGAGATACCATAGTTGTGATAGGTCAGTTACTAAATCTTCGTTCGTTCAGCACCACATCAAGGCCAGCGTGAGTCTTAAGGGATGCGAATAATGTTATTTTGTTTTTAATTCCATGGTTTTAGTTTACGAGTTAAAAAACCGAGATAATACGTAAACGGATAATAGCGTAGGGTATGTGGGAGGACCTCGCGAGTCGTCTTTACATAACAGGAGGAGTCATGATCCTACTACTACAAGGATTCCTCTCGGAAGCTCTAGTTAGTAAACTGAACTGAGTAATCACAACAAGACGAATCAAAATGTGCTTGCCGTAGATCCTACATCTCTATATAACTTACAGTATAAAAGAGAAACCACTCTCTCACTCATCGCTAATTCTCCAACATCCCATGTAGGTAGAGAGCTGAAATTTTGTATTTGTTTCTTTGGGTCTTAAATAGGACAGTTAAAGTATTTTCATCTTGATAAATTACTCCTAAGGGGTAGAAACCACCCCTAAAAGATTGGTCCATAAGGATAACATAAGGTTGATTTTAGTAAATTATAACAGCTGTTTTAAAAATAAATAAACATGTTTATTTTATATGTTTGATAACACATAAGATTTTGATCAAATTTGTATGAAAGTTAGCTTTTGTATCACAGAGACCAGCTGAGAAAAGATTGCTCTAAATTCCATTCCTAAGGGATATTGACAGCTCCTCAAAGTTTCCTTTTTTTCATAAGAATATCATTGGAATTAATGTAATTTATTTCAAACTGCTGATAAAAAAAAATGACAAAATACTTTAGCTAACTTAGAGTTCATCCTGAAATGTTTGAGGTTGTTTCTATTTATTTTGCATCACTCGAAAGTAGACTTTAAGATTATCTAGAAATAGCTTTTTAATTAGCAAAATACTTGTTGGGACAAATACAGCAAAAGTGAACGTCACACAACACAATTTTTTTGTTACGTTCACTTGTACGGTTATCTGGACAGGACGGCCGTAGAACGTTTGGCACACATTTTTGGCCGATTTGGAATGGCACGATTGGCACAGTCATTAGAGGGGATTAAGAAGGGTCAACCTGTAAGTTTCAGAAAGGCACGATTGGCACACACCGCCCGGCCAGGTAGTAGCAGCCAGGTGGCCAGAATGCGGGAAAATGGGAACTTTTTTGCCCCCGCAAATTCCCTGCTGTGGTGCTTATTGAAGTAAGCAACTAACCTAACCTAACCTAACCTAACCTAACCTAACCAACCCAACCTAACCTAACCTAACCTAACCTAACCTAACCTAACCTAACCTAACCTAACCTAACGTGAGGTTTAAATTTAAAAATTTGTTATATCACGGGCAAATGACTGCCACGCAGAGTTGACGGGAATAATAAAATTCCCGTTTTCCCTCGTTCGATGGCGTCTACCTGGTCGAGCGACTGTGCCAATCCTGCCTTTTCCAAGCAGGCGAGTTGACCCTACTTATTCCGCTCTAATGATTGTGCCAATACTGCCATGGGCAGAAGGTCCAAAAATGTGTGCCAATCGTCCCGTCCCCGACGGGACGTGGGTCCAAAGTGTCCCAACGACAACCTGGACCATCTTCTCAAATCCAGCGAGGACAAATTGAGCCAAAGACAAAGTGACCCAAAGACAAATTGAACCACTCAGGAATGTGGTCCAGGTTGTCCGTTTAAGAAAAGACAACCTGGGCTACCTTGGAATTTTGCACGCTGCGGACAAAGTGTCCCAACGACAAACTGAACCACTCCGGAATGTGGTCCAGGTTGTCTCTGACAAGAAAAGACAAGCTGAACCATTTTAGTTTTTGAATGTGACTGTACAAGCAACATTAATCATACGGTATTTAAATAATAAATAAAATAGCACAATTAATAAGTTAATTGTTTACAAACCTCAATTGAACATTAACTGATTAAATATATAAGCAAAAATAATGTAGGCTAATCCTTGACATTATACAATTATTTACGGACGCTTTATAGGCTACCATTTTATTTTTTTATGTTATGTATAGTCAGGCGTATTGTTCAAATGAGCGTTGACTTCCATCTAACTCCAAATTTCATGGTTAAAGACAATAAACAGAAATAAAGTCTCTTAAAATACGTGTTCATCATTTTCTACTAATATTTTTTCCAGAATTATGCTGCAAGAAAATATCTTTCTACTGGTTCTCGTCTTTAATACTGATTTGATATTCTTCAAATATCTTGAGAAATTCAAATCAAATCAAATCAAGTTTATTTTGCCAAGACATTATAAAATGTATAGCAATCGTCAAAATGAAATTAAATATTCAAATTAATACATTCATACCACATCGAAACCTCATTCAAACATACATCATTTTCAGTCACACATTCATTCATGCCTAATTCCCACTTCCGGCGCCGGTTGTCAGTCATCTGATTATGTGGTCTCCCAGTTACATGCCATATACTCGTCAGCACTATAAAATGCATGAGACGCTAAAAAGCGTTTAAGACGAGTTTTTAACGCCTTGGGCGTTGGTGCATTTTTAATTGAGTCCGGTAATTTGTTGACAAAACGAACGCCCGCGTGTGAGGGCAAGCGTTCGTAGACTACCGTCCTGTGGCTTCCAGTTCGGTAGTCATCTCTGTGTCTGGTTTCGTGCGCGTGTATATCCCGCCCACTTACCATGGCACTTTTACATATGCAAAACATTGTTGTTTCCAATATGTAAAGACATGGCAGTGTCAATAGTTTCAAGTTTTTGAACGCTTCTCTACAAGATTCTCTGAACTTTAACTGTGCAATTATACGAATCGCTTGTTTTTGCAAAATAAACGCTCTGCTGAACTGATTATTTGTTGAAGCTCCCCACAGCACTACACCGTAGGTGAGATGAGGGTAGATCAAGCCGTAATATGCCGTCATCAGAACCTGAGTTGGGCAGAATTTGGCTAAAGTTCTCAAGACATAAATGCCTGAGGACAATTTTGAGCAAACATGGTCGATGTGATAATTCCAGGTCAACCCTCGATCCAGGTGTATTCCCAGGAATTTTGAACTAGCAGCCTCATTTAGTAGGGTATCCCCCAACCAAACTGTTGGCCTTTCAATGATATTTTGTGGTCGCAACGAAAAAGTTAATACATTACATTTGGAGGGGTTTACTTCGAGATTGAGACTATTGAAATGCTGAACGCAATTGTTTAAATCAACAAACGATTGTTGTTCTAGGAGTGGTTTTACTTTGTTGTTGAACAAGAGGGTCGTGTCATCCGCATACTGTATGAGTCCCCCATGCAGTAGTGCTGACCCTATGTCGTTGACATAGATAAGAAAAAGAATTGGGCTGAGTATTGAACCCTGAGGGACTCCATATCTCAGCTCAATAGGTTCAGAGAATTTATCTGAAATTTGGACGACTTGGGATCGGCTGTGCATAAAAGAGTGAAGCCACTTGAGCGGCATGCCTCTGATGCCGTAAAATTCAAGTTTGTCAAGCAGCGTAGCGTGGTCAACACAGTCGAATGCTTTGGACAAGTCGAGAAATACACTTTGTGTGTACCTTCGACCCTCCCAATCCCTCGACAACCTTTTCAACGAGACTCACGACTGCGTCGATTGTCGACTTTCCTTTTCTGAAACCGAATTGGTCATTAGAAAGAAGGTTGTGTTTATTTAAGAACTGAATAATTCTATTTAAAAATAGTTTTTCAAAGACTTTGCTGAACACTGGCAAAATAGAGACAGGCCTATAATTATTTGTGCAATAAGGGTCATTTTTCTTAACAATTGGACACACTTTTGCAATTTTTAGGAGTGAGGGAAAAACTCCATGTTCAAAAGATAAGTTTATCAATTTTGTCAAAGGTGGAATAACATGTTTTGAAAATTGTTTGACAAGCCACGTGGACATCAAATTTATATCGTTTGACTTTTTGGCTGGGAGCTGCTGAATAATTTTCTCGAGCTCTTCTTTAAGAACCGGAGTTAGTACCATTGAGGTAACTGGGCTCCGCAGATGCGAATGGGTTTCTTGTGGAGTTAATGGTCGGTCTCGTAGCTCACAAGCAACAGACGTGAAGAATCTGTTAAACTCATTCGCCACCTCGGTCCTGTCCTCCACAAGTTTTCCCCCAATTTTAACTTTTATTTGTTTCGATTCTTTCTGCTTATTGTTTATGATGTTCCAGACAGTTTTGGAAATATTTTTAGAATAATTTATTGCTTTGGAAACAATCATATGCTTTGTGGCTTGGATAACCTTCTTGTAAATTCTGTTGTAATTTTGGTAAATACTTTGAAATTTTCATTTACGTTTGTTTTGTTAATTTCGGAGAAAAATTTGAGTTTTTCTCTCGAAACTAAAATTCCTTTGGTTATCCATTTGTTACTTGTCTTTTTGGGCAAAGCATTATTTTTTTTTGTGGGACAGTATGCATTTAAGTAAAAATTCAGGCAGTCTGAAAATGATTTAAAATTATTTTCGACTGACTGAGAGTGAATCTATGAATTCCCACTTTTCTTTTAGAAATAGAAGCGTTGAGGAGAGCAATGTTACTTGGCCTTAAGTCTCTTATTGTTTTTGAACTTTTGGGCTCCCTTTCTATTTTATCTCCGCTAATTAAAGCCTCTTGGCCGTAGTGGTCGGAAATCGCTGTATTGACCACGTACACTGCGACACTTGATAGATTAGTGATGACGTTATCAATCGCAGTTTGAGTCGTTGCTGACACCCGCGTTGGTGTCTTGATTAACAACTAGAGGCCAACGTTCTTAGCAAATCAACCAATCTTTTGGTGGATGTAGAATTGTCGTCCAAACGCGTCAATGTTAAAGTCACCCATAAGGATAAAATCCTGTTATGAGTTGACAGTTCCATTAGCAAATGATTCGAATTTTGAAAAAAATGTTACTTCGTTTCCACTGGGAGACCTGTAGATTCCAATTATGATAATTTTAGACTTTTGTGTGTGAAATTTTATTCCGACTGCTTCGCTCAGGAGTATTAAATAGTGTCATGCCTCTTTTTTAGCTTTTATCATGGTTGGAGTTTTTTTTTTTTTTTTTATTTTTAATTAATTTCGCTGTGACAGTCATTATTGGCCACATAAAACACATCTATGGTTTGTTGGTTCATACACTTAACCATCCATATCTATCTGCAGATGTGTTGATTGATAGAAACATATTTAGCAGGGTTAAAAAGAAGTGTAACCCCTTTTAAAAATAATTTTTCATTAGTTATAAAAATTGTAAAATTAACTTTTTTATTTATAAATATATAGCCTAACATTTGCTTGTACACTTATTTCCATTTTTAGCTGTAAAACAACAAAAAAGTTAATGTTTTAAGAAAAGTATAGTTTTATTCAAAATCAGGTAAAATCTACTTTACAATAATTAAACTTATACCAAATGTTTTATGTATAAAATAAAATGTAACTATTATTTATTTAAAAATATTTATTTTTTATACAAAATATTTAGTAGGTAACATTCATTTTTAGCCATATATTGACGATCAGTGTCTGAAGAATAAATCAGTAAATAACAACACATAGTTTGCGTACGTAAATACACTTGGAAACAAGTTGTAACAAAGTTGTTGTTTAAGTTTATGTTAAATAAAATATAAATTGTATTAATATAGGCTATTCAATGTTGGACTCTGCAGACTCTACAGATTACATCTATTGGGTAGTAGAAAAATACGCGGATCCAATTTCCAACTTTCACACTTCACTTCTACACTTTTAACAATAAAATGTCATTGTTTTACATCAAATTAACATAGAATTTGCTCAGATTACAGACTTAAATTGATCAATAAGTTTAAGCCATTTGGCACTATAAAACCACACAGTTTTTAGTAAACTTATTTAGTAGAGAAATAAACTTAGTAATCTGTAGATAGAGTTTAGCTAGTTCCAAACCGGTTGTCAATTAGGGTTCATAGTTGAAATTAATGGAGCAAATTGTCGCTTTATTTAATTTATTTTATCAACACATGTTATATTATTCATTTATAGACTTTACATAGCTTCACTTTCCATAGAAATATGTGAGGAGATATAGTCTACCTGTTAAAATAGTAATTTCATAAATAGGAGCCGAATCAGATATGGCAAAAGCACCATATCTGATTAACCATTCAAAAGCACCATTCAACTATTAAATCTTCTTGCCAAAAACTCGAGTAATAGGCTACATCACTCTCTACGTTACAATGTTCTTTTTCAACTAGTCTTCTAACCATATCATGAATGTTCTTAAAAAATGTGATTACTAAACCAAACCCAGATTTAGTATTAAAACAGTACAGTCTTAGGCAAAAACCGAGGACCTTTCGGAGTGGCTCAGTCTGTCCTATCGCGTAAGGACAAACCGTACCATTTCTGATTTTAGCACATGTAGGACAAAGTGACCCAACGACAACCTGTCCCACTTCGGAATGTAGTCCAGTTTGTCTGTTCACAAAAGTACAACTTGGACCGCCTTGGAATTTTTTACGCTGCGGACAATCTGTCCCACCTAAACTGGCTCAGTTTGTCGTTGGGACACTTTGTCGCGTCCCCGTCTAGATTAACACTCGGTTATCTTGGAGGACGGCAGCAGTCCGAGCTTCTGTATTGATGCTATTATTTAGAAAGAACCACGGATTGAAGTGTAAGCAAGAGAAGAGAACCTCCCCGTAGCGAAGCGAGGACTGCCGGCTAATTGTAAATATGTCTACTGTTGTACCAAACGCTCATTCTCACAGAGACAAATTCACGACAAATTAAAACTTTCAAATGAAGAAGCAATCAGCCAATCAATTTAAAATGAGTATAACTGGAACTGGAACTGTCTACATATCTCCGAATTCTCCAAATGAAATTTACTCCCTTTTTCGTTACTTTAAGAGTCGATGAAGTCACCTCAATCTTGGATGGCTGGTGACGGTTATCGTATTTGATTCAACAGACAACTGACTGAGACTAAACCTCTTTTAAGGCGCATCTCAAGCTTCATATATGGTAGTTTTATAGGCTGAAAATTTCCTTCACTTGAGAAAAAAAAACATTAAATATTAACTTATTTAAAAAGCGTCTCCAAAGAATTGCATTTCCCCTATTTTTAGAAAGTTTTTTTCATGGACTCGAAAATTATTGAGTAAACATGTTGTATAACATAGCATTAAAAAAACAAATGAAATATACCCGATAAAGATAGCTATCACAACTATTTGTTAGAGAAACATCAATATGTCATAGAAAAAATGCATGCACAACAAATATAGTCGATAAAAGCTAAAGTAATCTAACAATTCGACTTTTGAAATGTTCTTTATATCCGAAGAAGTCCAGTACACTGACTGTTTCACTTCCAGATTTCATCAACCAGGATGAAATGCATAGGCTGTAGGTATGTAATGGCGTTGAAAGATAGTTGACGGGTGCTACAAGGAGAGGGGTCGATCGGAAAAAGACATTCCTATCTTTTCTGTTAACTAGTTTGAAAGGAAAAACAAGGTCTTAGGTCTCACACTCGTCCAATTTTGTAACCGACAGCAGCAAAACGCGTTTTATTATTGCAAAACTATTTTGAATCGTCCAGAGAAAATCATAGAATGTTATACTAACTTATAAAGTAGTACTGTTAAATAAATTTCATTGATGTAAGTAAAAAATAACCATTCATTTATTAAGATATCAGACAAATCATTTCATCTCGATATAGCGGTTATTTTTAGTGCGTGCCCCCACACATAGTGAAGAACTCATTACAATCTCCTGTACATTACTTCTACTAGAACATCATTCACCTCCGTGCAATGTTCTTTCCACCGTAGATAGCCTATAGTCTCGTTGTGTTCGAACATTGGCTCAGCTCGATATATCGGTTGTTTTCAGTGCAGGCCTCCCACTATAGTCTAGTGAAAAACTCATTACGGCAAACTTTGTTTTTATTCCTACTTTACTCCTCCAAAGTTCGTCCTACTGGAGAGCGGCTGTAGTGAACTGCGTGTGGGGCCAAGGATCGATTAGTCTCGATATATCGACTGGTTTTATCAGAATACACAGATGGTGATGTCTCTGTAAGGCGGGCAGTTCACGGCGTGTTAGACGGCCTGGTTTCATTTAGTCGACTTATTGACTGCTGGTTCGTCACACGCCGACGTGCGCTAGCCGAGTCGAATGGCGAAGAGCCGCGTGAGCCGAACAAGAGGGCGACGATTGGGCGGACCTGTCACCCGCATAATGGAAAGGTTTTTGTCAGTTCCGCGGTTGTAATGGGATTGATCGTCCTCTGGAGTCTGCGGTGGTCCTCGGGCCACAACAACGGCTCTTGTCCAGACCAACTGATGAGGAGTCGATAGCAGATAGTTCGTTCAGAAACATTTTGGTACGGTCTAAAAAATAACTAGCTTTGCTCGTTAGGGCTACATTCCCAAATCCCCTAAATACATCACAATCACGGAAGATACGCTGCATTTAGTATCGTTCCTCAGCTTTTGGCCTGGTAATGGAATTCTATCTGAAGGGTCACCTGAAGATCTTGGTTCTTCAATTCGTGAGGGAGCCTTGCCTACGGCCTCTCGAAAGAACTCCTCTTACATCATCACTTGAGGATCTCGGATTGCAGCCTCGCAAGGGAACTCTATCTGAAGGATCATCTGAAGATCTTGGCCTCCAATTCGTGAGAGAGCTTGGCCTACGGCCTCTCGAGTCTCGATGGAACTCTTCTTACATCATCACATGTGCTTCTTGGCATCTGGCCTCATTGTAGAGCTTTTCCTACGGCCTTGCCTGTACCATTGCTTTATTATATTGGCCGTCGGCTTTTCGAGGGTGTCTATTGAAGCTTAGATTGTTGATCTTACCTTTCTGTCTCATGGAGGGACTAGGGGTAGTATGACCGGGGGTTTAGGGGTATAGATCCGTATATTGAATCCTCCCAAATCTAGAGGTATTATATTCGGATTGAGAAAATTATGGTAATTTGATACCTCATTGAGTGTTTTAGTTTGTTAATTATAAGTTTTTGAGGTAAGATTACTTATAGACTACATTTAGACTTTCTCGAAATTTGAAGTAATAGATTTTAGAGAATAATACTGTTAGTTTAATACTCCACTTTGGATTTTGGATCCAGTTTGAACTTTATACATAAGTTCATTCATGGGGATCTAAAGAAGATAAAGATTGAAGTGGTTGTTCGCTCAAAACTTTCCTAAGACTCTCCTGATTTGAGAGATTTAAAATATTCCATAAGGATTTTTTATTCACATAGTATTTTAAGGCTGGGTAATTATAATTATATTTACTTCATTATATTTATGATTAATTTATTTTAAGGCTTTTATCAACACAGTACGATGATTAGTGCCTGAGATTTATATGTTCAACTTTAAAAAAATCATTTTTACGATTATTTTAAACATATTCTTAAATCCTTAGCTGATTCTCATACAGTAGAAATTCAACAGATTGATTTGTAAGTTTTTTGACTGATAATAGAGTTAGAGATTGTGTAGGCTATATGATGAATAAAAATTAACAACATGGAAACAACTGTAATTTGGGATAAGACATATAAGCACAGGCCTCACAACCACCCCTAGCCACGACGCGACTAAATCAGTGCCAAACAGATACAAGATGGCGTCGATTAGCGGCAGCGGAACTGAGATTGTGGAGGCACAGTCGACAACCCCAGCGTGTCTAACGTTCTATAGAAAGATCAGATTAGTTTCGGGTGGTTTCAGGGAGCAGATGCTCGTTCAGGAAAGTAGACCTACGCCCCTGGACAACAATACGGTCATTAGGGGTGAGATCTCTATTAAAAACACATTGTCACCAGCGAGCGGTGTCACCGGGCCTGGACTCTGGGGGTTGGTTCCGCGACTTCTTTGTTATACCAGAATTTTCATTACTTTTTTAACTGGGTGTGACTTACCCCTAAAGATAAGATTACCCGAAACATTGTTTTCTTGGCTTCTAGACCTCGTAAAATTAATTATTGGCCTTGTGTAATCCATATTACATAAATAGTTAGGTTACATAATTTTCATTGCGTAAGTAAATGCAGTCATTTTGTACTGATTTAAATTTATCTCAAATGGATAAAAATCGATTTATAATCACTGTATTTACTTATAAATATGAAAATGATGTGACCTAACTATATTTGCAATAAGGATTAAAAAAAAGACAAAATGATTAATTTTACGACCTCTAGAAGCCAAGAAAACGATGTTTCGGGCAATTGATGAGACATTTTTTTAACATAATATTATAAATTTGACAAAACTTATAAGAAACATTTATAACAACCACGTATTAAAATATAAACGCTCTAGGCTTACATGAACGGATTTTGAGTAATAACAGGGTAAATTTGATGTAGAGTAAAAACTAATTAAATTTCTTGTACTTTTGTGTTCCAACTAACAGAAAAATGATAAGAACTTATAATAACATTTTGAAATTCATATGCCATAACGCAAAATTAAACAAGGAAAACAATTGTATGAATGGCGTTTTAATAGGCTTCTTAGTTTCTTAGAAAACAACCTTCAAACTCGGGTGCATATAATTTCTGCACCGAAAGTAAATAAAACGTATGGAATCTATTTAAAAAAACGTCTTATCCATTGCTCCATATTTCAATTCAGTTTACATTTGAAATGGGAACAGTTTATTGATTATATTAAATAAATGTTTTTAGCTGTAAATTTTATTATTACTTTGAAGTCGTACATTTTTTTACTTAAATCATAAGGAATATGCATAGCCTACTCTGTGAGTTACAACGAGTGTATTTGTCGAATATAGGGTTTTGTAGACTCGATACTAGGAATTGCAAAAATATTTAAAATCCCAAAAACATGTTGGTTGTATTAGTCAAACAATCTAAAATTTTTTTTAAATCTCTGCCTAACAGCCAACCTGGAGCAGTATCATGATAGGATGGTGACCATTGAGTGTTCGTTGAGGTATTGTTAGAATGTGACACTCAGTTATGAACTGGAATGTACAGTATAAAATGTAAAGTTTATTTTGTTTCTTTTTAAAACGAATTAATTTCAATTATTTGTATACTAGGTGGGACCCACCTTCTCACCCTACGTTGTGTGTTGCTGGTGGTGTTGATCACCCTCATACTCTTACAGATATTTTTACAAAAAATACTGTTATTTTTAATCGATTTAAAATAACTCTAAATTAATAAATTTAAATTTATTTAAGTCATTATAATATCACTGCATTTACTTACACATATGAAAGTAATGTATCGTAACTATACATGTCAAGGATTACAATGTGACCAAATAATAAATTTTACGACCTATAGAACTCAAGACAAAAGTTTTTCAGGCAATTGACAGAATCTATTTTCTCGAAAAGTTAAAATTCTAAAAATCATAAAATTTATAGAACACCCTCTTACCAACGAAGTATAAAAATATAAATGCGATACATTTACGGTTTTTTTAGTTTTAACGGTAGGCTACAAATTTTATGAACATTGAAAACTAGTCAAAGTTCCGGTACTTTTTTTGTTCCAACTAGTATAAAAATTATTAAAACTTATAATAAATTTTAAAAATGCATCAGGTGTAACGTACAATTAAAGGAGTAAAACAATGATGTGATTAGATTTTTCGTATGCCTCTAAGTTCCTTAGAAATACACGTTCAAACTCGGGTGCACATAATTTCTGTGCCAACAGTATATTTTAAAACCGTGCATGTGTTCTCCGGGTTGCCGCTACAAACCAGGCGACGCGCTGCAGGCGCTGTGTATCTTCAACGGCTATAAAAATATAAATAAATTATACTGTATATCATTTTAAGACACAATACAATTTTAATCGTAATGATTTATTTTTTTGTTCAATGTTAAAGCTAATTTTTAATTCCTAAATTTGTTTAGAGAGCCTTTTTACTGTGAGTATGTACGTTAGAGATCCCGGTTTGTATTGTCAATTTAGGTTAGTTATTATTATTGGAAATAATAACTATGATATTATTTTACGTAATTCATGTTCTTAAAAGAATATTTTTAAATGTTCTATTTATGCCTACTAGTTGTTATTTTCTACATATTTCAGTCGTGTTAGGTATAATTTTATTCATGTCATCATGCTTATTTCACGTATGTCTTAGCATTTATTACCAATATTAAGTGCAACAAAATAAACTGGTTTTTTAGCTGAGTGTACAAGAGAGGCTACTCAGGTGTTAATTATTTGTGTCCAGACTGGCGTTACATTAATTAATTAGTAATATAAACTAATTAATGCATTAATTAATTTATGCCTTTACATATTGCCACATCATTCTTAAATTATAGCCATTTCTATGCTTATTATGAAGCGCGAAGCGGGCGGATGTTTTCAAGGTGACTAGTAGCGCGGAAAGCGCATTTCATTTACTTGCTTGAGTCAGCGCCGTACTGACGAGTGAACGTGGAACCGACAGTAGACAGTAGACCGATCTTAAGAACTAACACATAGTGGTTCTATGGTCTAGTATGGGACGGTTCTTGAAACATTCGTCACGAACGAAAATACCCTAAAGCGAATGCATTGTTAGTAGGCCTATTACTGGTTCAAAAGAGGCATTTATAAAATAAAATGTTGAATATATTTAAAAACAAAAGAACATTTATTTATAAAAAATAGTTAAATAATTGTCATCATACACATTTCTGCTGCTAACATTATAAAACCTATTCCAAAATAATTACAACCTGGGGGGAGGGAGGGGTTGGTGGGCGAACCGTAAGACATAAGACGTTTATTTCCAATTGAGATAGAGATAGATAAGCATTTTTATTCACAAAAACATCAATTACAATATACAGATCATATAAACGGTGGAAATAGTTCCCCTCATGGGCACATGCCTGTGGGAGGGGAACGGGCCACTACCAGCCAGACGTAAAATAAAATTAAAATGTTACTATATGTAAACAAATAGAACATAAAAACGTATATGAATAAACTTATGTTTCATAACAATTATTACTTAAATTACAAAATTACAATGATACACTTTTATAAACTAAATTTCGTAACATTTGAAGCCACAGCAAATAAAATTAAAATAAAAAACTAATATAATAATACTAAAGAGTACTGTAATCCGCTAAAAAAAAATACTATAAAACTGACCTAAAACCTGGACACATTTCACATTTCAGACACTTGCCCACGCCCATAATTACACAATATTGATACACAAAGCATTACACATTCATACACTACCGCATACACACCTACATGAAAGATCACACATACCTAAAAGAGACGCACCCGACTCCTCCTCACACACATGCACGTTTAGAATACACAAATTAAATACACTATCTGACATAACCTTCATATACGCACACACCTAGCATAAATAATGGGCGCAAGCACAGTGCCTGTATATCACACACACCAACCAAAACACACAGCACATGCACACACACATACATCCTCTCACGCACAATCATACCACAAACGCACTTTAAAAACCACACACGCAACAATCAAACCTCACACGCATGCACTCACACCTCACACATACCTCACCCCACACCAAAAAATAAATAAATAAATAACAAAAAATAAATGAATAAATAAACGCACGCACACCAACATACACACAAAACAGACAACATCCACCCCCCCCCACCTTTCAAGCACCAACATAAGTTAAAGTTTGACATTTATAAACCCAGAAAAAAACCTGTATATGGTGACACAACTAGATATTTAACGTTATTCAGTGTACATAGATATTAATAGATTGTATATATTTTCCCTTCCTACCTCAAGAAGCCATTTGTTCACACATTTTTTGAATGTACCTATTGAGCATGGAGCTGGAGCTCTGATATGGTTGGGTAAATTCAGGTATAAAACATTAGCAATATAAGAAGGATTTGTTTTGTTTATTGATTTTGAATTAGAATACAATGATGTACATAGGAATTGTCATTAATGATACATCCATCTGGAACAATACTTAATCAATAACAATATTCTAAAATTTATTAATTAGTTCTAGTAAGTACAGAATTTAAAATAATGGCCCTATTTCAGCATTCATGAACTCTTCTATTGAATAAAAAGTGTTATCCATCAAAAGCCTCTTGATCTTCCTTAAAAATGTTTATCAAAATTGATGATTGTATTTTCTTTGATGAACTTATTTATTATTCTGCATGTTGTGTAATAAGTAGACTGCTAAAATTTATGGTGCTGTGGAATAGGTGGGTTAAAATAATGCTGTCTTGTGTTATAATTTGAATTATAAGGATTGCCAAATTTATTTTAATTTTTATTATAATATTTACAAATTTTAAAAAACGTATGGGCTTGGAAGTGTTTAAAATTTTCCTTGATATAAACTCTGATCTACAATGATATCTGAATGGCTTTTTGAATAATATCCAAAATAGTTTTTTTTTTGTATTTTGAAAATCCTGTTAAAATGTTTCTGCTCCGTGCTTCCCAAACGACTAATCCATAAGTAGCTAAATTTTTGAAAATTAAAAAAATACTCTTTTTAATTACATCTCAGATACAAAATTAGATAAAACTTTAGAGAAAAACAAAACTGAATTAAGTCTTTAGCCAAATAGTCAATATGGTTATATAATGTTAATTGGGTTTTATATAAATGCCAAGGAAATTTTAAAGTAAATGGTTGTACTGCAGATTTGTGTAAGGAGGAAATTCAAATTAGATTTTGAAAAGTTTTATATGCGTTTTTAAAGGATTCAATTTTAGACCGCTGGCACCAAACAATTATTTAAGCCCTCTAAACATTCAGTTACTTACTGGACAGATACTGTGAGTGACGTCCTCAAGGGTGAAGTGTTAATCTGCATATTGTTTTTATATTGGCCTATTTACTCTTGAGTAAGAAGGAAATTTGGCCATAAAGGATGATATAGTATTGGCCACAAATCAGATCCTTGAGGACACCCACATCACTTTTTTTCCAGTTTGATTTATACGTTCCTTTTTCATTGTCAACAATTACTCTCTGATATCTGTCACTAAAGTATGAACTAAGCAACTTTTTCGAAATACCACGAATGCCATATCTGTCAATTTTTTCAATCAAGATACTTCTATCATAGTATCGAAGGCTTTCGTTAAGTTCGCAAAAGAGGGCCGGCTGACAGCAGCCTGCTTTCAAGTCCATTGTGAACCATATCAGTGAATTTAAGTATTGCGTCGACAGTGGCAAAATTTTTTTTCCGGAACCATACTGTTCTTATTGATTATATTAATATTTTGCAAAAAATGGGAGCAATCGATTTAAAAATTAAACGTTCCAAAATATTGGAAAAAAGTGGCTGTAAAGATATAGGGCGGAAATTATTAAGATCAGGATCATTTTTCTTTTTAATAAAATTTTATGACGCTTAATTTGGCCAATTTTGGAAACACCCCAAAGGAAAGTGAATAGTTGAAAATGTAAGTTAAGTGAGGTGCAATGATGGTTGATATATCTTGACAAGGAACTCGGAATTTCGTCAGCCATATATACGGAACTCCACAAAATAAATAATGGTAACTCCAAAAAAAAATCCCCTAATACGTATAATGGTAGTTTTGTTGTGAATGTAGTTAAAAGTTCAAAATTTGTACATTACCACTTTTATATTATGAAAAATACTCTATTTTTATTTTTGTCATGCATTTTTTTTTCTTTTTTGTTTAAATATTGCTATTTGACTAACGACTAAGTAGTCCTGATTTCACCTAAAAAAAGGGCTTTTTTTCATTTCATTAACTCGTCATTTTTTTATTTCATTTAAAAAAATTATATAATTATAGAAAAATGTGAAATAAAGAATTCGAGTTTCACGAGAGAATGCAGTCTTTGTAATAGTGCAATATTTGGTAATTAAAATGGTATCAGCTGATGGGTTTCAAGATATTTTGGTTCCGATTCGGACTGATCTGGGTAATTTCAGGCTGGGATCTAACAAACTAACATTCGGGCGACAACAATTGCAATAAAATAATAACTTGGGAAATAAGCAGTTTATAAAAATATGGATTCTTTAGATCAAGTAGTATTTTAATCGAATTCATAGTAAATTTTATCGTTTGTCGCATTCCCGTTTCACCATCTGCCAGGGCGATTCTCCTGAAGACTCGAGAGGAAAGGGAAAGTCAGGTCTCAGGGATGATGACAATTTGATGTGGGTGGAAGGCACAATGGGTCAAATGTCATCCGCGAATGTGAAGCGGAAAGCGGTTCGGACACGGTCAGGAGGGAAGTTCAATGACTCCTTGATGGCGAGAGTTCTTTTTGGTTAAAGAACCGTTTAACCCTTTTTGGATTACAATAATAGTGTCATGTCACAACTAAATCGAGAGGATTCCCTGCAGCTTCTCTGCTTGTTTAATATGGCCGGCTGCTGGTTATACAGTATCAGGTGTGTCCTAATACGGTATAGCCTGGTAATATGGACCAATGTTGGTTATATTATAACAAGTGTGCTCCAATACTGCATAGCCTGATAATATGGACCACTGTTGGTTATATTATAACCCAAGTGTGCTCCAATACTGTATAGCCGGTAATATGGACCACTGTTGGTTATATTTATAACAAGTGTGCTCCAATACTGTATAGCCTGGTAATATGGACCACTGTTGGTTATATTATAACAAGTGTGCTCCAATACGGTATACCTGGTAATATAGGACCAATGTTGGTTTATTATAACAATTTTGCTCCAATACTGTTAGCCTGGTAATATGGAAACCCCTGATGGTTATTTATAAAAGTGTGCTCCAATACTGTATAGCCTGATAATATGGACCACTGTTGGTTATATTATAACAAGTGTGCTCCAATACTGTATAGCCTGGTAATATGGACCAATGTTGGTTATATTATAACAAGTGTGCTCCAATACTGTATAGCCTGGTAATATGGACCAATGTTGGTTATATTATAACAAGTGTGCTCCAATACTGTATAGCCTGGTAATATGGACCAATGTTGGTTATATTATAACAAGTGTGCTCAATACTGTATAGCCTGGTAATATGGACCAATGTTGGTTATATTATAACAGTGTGCTCCAATACTGTATAGCCTGGTAATATGGACCAATGTTGGTTTATATTATAACAAGTGTGCTCCAATACTGTATGCTGGTAATATGGACCAATGTTGGTTATATTATAACAAGTGTGTCTCAATACTGTATAGCCTGGTAATATGGACCAATGTTGGTTATATTATAACAAGTGTGCTCCAATACTGTATAGCCTGGTAATATGGACCAATGTTGGTTATATTATAACAAGTGTGCTCCAATACTGTATAGCCTGGTAATATGGACCAATGTTGGTTATATTATAACAAGTGTGCTCCAATACTGTATAGCCTGATAATATGGACCACTGTTGGTTATATTATAACAAGTGTGCTCAAATACTGTACGGTATAGCCTGGTAATATGACCGGCCCCCTGTTGGCTATACTACAAAACAGGTGTGCTCCAATAAGGTGATATGAACCACTGTTGGTTATACTACAACAGGTGCGCACCAACCCAGTATAGCATGGTAAAATGGACCACTGTTGGTTATACTGTATCAGGTGTGCTCTTATACTGTATAGCCTAGTAATATGGACCACTGTTGGTTATACTGTATAAGGTGTGCCCTAGTACTGTATAGCTTGGGAATATGGACCACTGTTGGTTATACTACAACTGGTGTGCTCCAATAATCTATAGCCTAGTAATATGGACCACTGATGGCTGTACTGTTCTCTTTTTCATTGTACAATAATTATTTTTTAATATAATAAACGCTACTTTGTAATTGGCATTATGTTGCATTAGGAAAATAAATATTTTGGACTATTCGCGAATAAATCCTCTAATATGCTATAGGCCTTAGAAGTAAATGTAATAGAAAGCAAAATCTTATATTTGTGTGTAATGAAAGTAGATTGTAAAAATTCCAATATATATCTTTTATAAAAACAGAACTGTAATTGACAAATAGTAGAACAATAGTTGTATAATGAAACTTATATAGGATATTACACTGTTTTATGTCCTATTTCCCCCTTATATCCCCCTCCCTCCCACAGGCCATTGGTAGCTAGTTGAACTACCAAGTGACCAAATCAGCTTTGATTCCCAAAGGCGAAACTGAGAAAGGGGCTGAACTAGCGTAGTGGAATTTTAGTTCCACAGTCCAGAGCTATATGATGCTTTCGGCTTCACTTAGATATCTGCCATAGTCGTTTATACGAAAATCTTAGGAGATGAAAAACAAATTAATAATTTTTTATCTAAACATTTTAATTATATTAAAAATTGTTTTTTTAC
>JAQJVL010005122.1:0-37970 GCA_035578905.1 Stictocephala bisonia
AAAAAAAAGGGAAAAACAAACTAGGGGCTAGGGACAACCTTCACTCTAATAGGGCTAGACGCCCACTAACCTTCTGTGCACGCCAGCGCAAGATGGCGGCCCTAACCTTTTCTACTTCCCCCACAGTGAGCAAACGGAGGTTACTTTCCGAACAGCCCTCGTATTAATAAATGTTAAGTATCCTTAAAATCATGTAGAGGTATGAAAAAACACAAATAATTGTGTGGGTCTCTCAAAATGGAAAGTAAGTAAAGAACTAACTGAATATTAGTAAATTGATGTATCAATATTTGATAAAACATACATCAATCTAATAAATCAAAATGTAGTAGGAATTTATTAACATTTTTTTGGTTAGAATATATTAAGGTTTGTAAGTATTTGATCACTATTAGTAAATTGTTCTCTTAATTTACTAAATATGTACTTGAAGTGAAATTTGATGTGATTGTGTCCATTATATTTATTAGAGAGTACAGCATGCAGGGTGGCAAACAACAAAAATGAAGGCAAACAAAAAGAATGACCAACTCCAAACTCAGCACAAATGGTTTAGGTGTGATCAATACCCATATGTTCTCAATATCTTAAGTCAGTTTCAATATGATCAATGAGTGGTTTTTCATACACAGTATGTCTGACCAGTATTTATGAAGTGATCAAACATTTTAGGCAACCTCTTTTACACTGTTTCTCAGTTTATGTAAAAAGAGCCTGCCATCCACTAAGATGTTAAATCTTGTGACGTAAATTTTTGAAAAGAGCAGTAATATTTGTATTAAACAAGATATACATCTCTTCAATGACATTATTTTTCACAAATAAATCTGGCCTAAAAAAATGGCAAGTAGAAGCTTCAGATTCTTTAAATAAACACAAGCTTTTGTGACATTTACTGAGTGTTGTTTGATTAAAAACAGTCCATCCCATATGTCACCCCGTAAATAAGTAAGGTAATTTGAACTTCTTTTCACTTTGCATCAACTTAAATTACTCAAAACCCCCTTAAATGTATCACATTTGTATTTTAATACGTGGTTAAATTAAACCCATTTAAAATCACTGAATTTATTTTTGCATATGAAAGTAATGTTTTGTAACTATACATTTAACAAGGATTACAAAGTAACCAGGTAATTCATTTTTAAACCTCAAGAAGCCAAGAAAATATTGTTTAAGGAAATTGATAAAAACTTGTTTTCTTGAAAAGTTAATATTCTGATATTCATAAAACTTCTAGAAAACACTCTTGTCATACCACATATTAAAAATATAGATGCGGTACATTAACGGGTTTTTGAGTAATTAAAGTGGAAAGTTGATGCACAATAAAAACTAGTTAAAATACTTATATTTTTTTCCAACTAAGATAAAAATTACTAAACTTATAATTTAACATTTAAAATGCATATGTCATAATGTACAATTTTAAAAAAGAAAAAGGACGGTTTGGTTTGATTTTCCATAGGCCTTGTAGTTTCTTAGTAAACAACTTTCCAAACTCGGGTACACATGATTTCTGCACTGACTACTGTCAGTGTGATTATAATGAGGAAAAAGATTTTTATTCAATCAAAGAGATAACATGTATTAAATTGATTATGTAAAGAGTTCTAGTGACTTGACAACCAAGCTTAGATCTTGACTGTAGCACACCCACTCTCAGTTATAATTAAATTAAACTATTGCCAACATAAGCACAAAATAAATGGTATATAGTTTTATTGTTGTATATTTCCCTATGCCCAGGTCAAAGTGACCTAAAGTGCAGATAGTTAAGACTTTGTATTAAAATTTATGATTTTATTTTTTTTCAGATAGAAGATCATGGGAGGAATATGATGGCAGCGAAGGCCGGAATCTCTTTTTGTCTACCATTGAAAACCCAGGATCTCGTTTTGACAATCAACACAGGTTTCCCGATGCCACATTAAACAAACCTAATCAAGATCAAGGTATTATGAAAACCAGTTCATAAACATGTAATTAGGTCTTGGTAACTTTACACGTATTAGTTTTGACAGAAGTATATTTGAAATCTTGAGTAATTAAGAACTATTTCCTGATGTGATTCAGATCTGTTCAGTTGTGATCTAAACCTGCAAGCATCATGTAATTAAATGGGGCTGGAGTTCCAGTAGTGGTGTCCAATGAGACTAAATTGATTAGGTCAGATAATATTAACATTACAAATGATTATTTTGAGAATGTGTGGGTAGAGAATTTTAGGGCCAATTTTTATCTTACAACACTCTCCTCCTCATCATAAAAATACCATTTGTACTGAAAATTTATGAAATGTTTTATGTCTACATGTATTCTGTGTGTTATTAAGGAACTTGTATTTTCAGGTTAGTTTGCTGATGCCCCAGATTCCTGTTTTATATTATTTGTAATTTAACACCAATCTGTATTATTTGAGATAATTTAGGTTAGTTAACATTGAAAAACAAGACTTATCTTCAAGCCAAGACTCAAAATATTTTATGGTGGCCCCACACATGTCATGTGATGGCAAGGAGAGATATCACCTGGTGATAATTCAAGTTATTTGTCGATGAATAAAAACCCCCTAGGAAAAAGCTTTCTCAACTAAACTGTTCCTGTATCAAACTATATTAGACTGCAATAATTTGTATTTCAAAGTAATAGGTTATTGTTTATAATATTTGAAGTAGCTTGAATGTTAAAGACTTTCTGCCTGTCTTTAAGCAAGCAACTTAAATAAATTATGTGATTTATAATGAAAATGAACTAAATTGTTTTTTAGTTTATGTAATTCAGCAAATTTAGTAGTTACAATTATTTATTTTAATTCTATATATTTATATACTTTTGTGTTTCAGAGGGAAATGTGGCATCAGGAATGAATGCTTCTCCAATGACTCAAAACATTTCCAATATTAGTACAAATGGTATGTACAATGAAATATATGTGTGGTTATGTTATTTTCATATTAGTATTAACAGAAAGTTTAGCATATTGTTCTGATCCCAAAAGAGAAAGGAAATCCCATCCACATATAGAGCACTCTGTATGTTGTGCACAGCAGGGAAACTGCTGGAGAATCTATTGAAACCCAGACTAAACCATCTGACAGTATGATTTTTGGGCCGGGTGCTGAACAAGGTGGATTAGGTTGTCAGGGTGTTTGAGGTGTGGAAACACATGAACCATTGCTATTGGAAGATGGTCATGAGTAGTGTGAAACTAGGGCTGCTGGCTCAATTTCCGGTTGTCAAAAATTTAAAGATAAGTTGGCCTGCGTCATATTAGAGTGTGACGTGGCTGAGGACGTCACGGGGACGGGAATTGATGACGTCACGATTTAAAGTTCAAGGTCATCCAAAGTAAGTTTTAAAAAAGAGATCTTGTACGAATTATTGTTTTCGTTACAACACTATTTTTTGTTGTTGATTACAAAATTGGTTACTCAAAAACGAATACGATTCGTACAAGATCTGTAATTCGTTTTGAATAACAAAACTTTGTAATCAACAACAAATAGTATTGTAACGAAAACAATAATTCGTACAAGATCTGTGTGTGTGTGTGGGAAATTTTGTAGTGAGGGAATTTTTGTGAGGGAATTTTTTTAGGTTGGCAACACTGGAAACAATAAATACGGAATAATGTTTTTGTAATTTTCAAATTTTGTTTCTCTCTTCTTCTACTACTACTTCAGTCCCTCTTCTCATCGATGTGTTTGTGGTGTGGTGGTACATATTCCAAGTCTGAACGATAGTTGTTGTTGCTATTCGTTGTTGCAAACACTTCTAAAGTCACGGTGTAAAACCCGTCTCAGGAGATCCCCCCCTTTACAATCATTCTGCAGCACGTGCGAAAGTAGTACTGAAGCTCATTTCGGTGGTTGTAGATTCCAAACTATCAAGTAGTAAATATTTTCCCCCAGTTTTTTTATAAAATATCAAATGAGTGCCCGATCCTGCGGTGTATCTAGATTTACAATTCCAGTCTCGTTTCTCCAAATCTCTTAGGTAAAGCGTCTTTCAAGAAAACTCCTCTAAAAGAAGGGTATTTTTAAACAAAGAATCAAAATTGAAGCAGTTCTTCATTTGTCAATCTCTTTATTCGGGATTATTAGATTGTTTTTTCTTATTCAATACACACGGTAAGGTTAAGGTATAGTCCTCCTCCCTTTTTTTTATCAAAGACCAGTACTGTAGGCCTTGTTTTTTCCTTTGTTTTTTTGGGTTGATCGACGTATTCTCTTCTTATTACTTCCACATCCTCCATTTTCTTTGTTGTTTTCCATCGTTCTACCTTCTTTTCTTCCTCTTACCAACCTCCAAATGTTGTTTTTCAACCCTCATAAGTCTGATGTTACTGCTAAGGCTGCTGCTCTTTTCATCTCACCAACACTCACCGTCACTTGACTTTACTCTTTTCCAGGCATTTTTCAGCTAACGCTCTATCCCATAGATCTATTGCGGGATTTTATCCACTATAATTTTGAATATGTCGATAATCGTGTTCGCTTGCAAGCCTTGTCAAGTTTAATTTTTTATCTCCTGGATCTCCTCTTGCAAGACGTTGCTGTAGTTTTTGTTCCAGGTCCCACAGTAATTGGTAAACTCCGGGTAAATGTAACTCAATACAGGTAGCAAATCCCAAAAAAAATCGCTGTTGTTTCACTATAGCTCCAACAGTATACAAAAGCTGAAACTGCTGTTGATCTACAATTCCTCCTCCTCTTCTTATGAATACTGTAGTGCGACCGACCCGCTGTTTTTCATCATTGTCTATTATATCGAAAACTTCACAATCAGTACACCCTTTAAATGAAGTAATCTTAATGAAACAATCGTCATTGCTTATCTGTATTTATAATGTGATTTATTCATCCACGTTATGTGTTGTATCACCTCGTATTGATGTTATACTCGGGCGGGGCCAATCCAAAATAAGTTCTACCATCGACTTGTGGTTCCGCAGCTCTACTGCAGGCCCTGTGTATATAATGAAATAAGGCGCATCCCCAACCTTTCAATTTCTATCATAAGATTTAATCCCACTCATTGAATCTACTATGCAACATTCTTCTTCCATAGTTTTCTAAATTTACGCTTCCTTAGGATAAATTGGATCTTTTATAATGCTTAACCTTTTTCTGCAAAACCCCAGTGATCATCCAGTTTGGGTAGCGAGTACTTTTAGTCGCCCCATTTAATCGCATTGTAACATGCATCTAGAGGTGTAAATAGTGGATCTTGAACCATTTTGAATCTGTTTACCTTTAGCATTGTAAGCATTTCCTACGATTTTCAAGCTAGTGAATACCAGCGAGTCTGCACACCTTTAGTGACGCAATCTGTTTAAGTTGAGGATCAGCAACATTAATAAGTCTCTACGCATTTTCCACGTATATACACCGTCTCCGTCAATTCTCAAACTTGTTGAGGTCTTCTGAATTTAATGTGATTAGATTTACGGCATCGTATATTATCAATCAGAGATCTCTTAACAAATTTATCAAAAACGTTTATTGCCTACATTGTAATCACCTTCTGCTGTACGGACAAACCGTATTTTTATTAATAAAACAATTGGATTTTTCACCAATGACGGAATAACGTCCGAACTTGTCCACACCTCATGAATCAACTAAAACCAATATATTTTGCTGCAAAAACACTTATATAAGTTAATACACGATTAGTCCACTCTAGTGCGTAGTTCGTCCAACCAAAGCGATCCATACCATCTGTCCTAAACCGCATGTCCTGCTTGGCATTGCTTCGTTAACAATTCCTCATTCGAATCCACCAACTTATTGATAGCGTTGTAGATAAATTATATTATCTTGTATAGACTTTTTAAAATCCCTTGCCCTGTAGACGTCGGATCATTTGTTTTCCTCTTTGTAGGTTTAGTGAAATAGATAAATTTCCGCAGAAGATAAACGGCTCCTTTCTCACTGTGCTCTTTGTAATGAATTGGTGGAAACAAATTTGATATGATACTTGTATAATGTGTGTGGGGAGTGGGGGGGGCTGATTGATTTCAATGTACAGTGAATCATTTGGAATAGCCTTTTCTAGTGAGCGTTTGTTTTTTCTAATTATCTTCTTAAACAATATCATAACTCTTTTAGTATATCTACCAGGATTATTTTAAAAAATTAGCTCAAACCAAACGCTTTTGTGCCTTTTGTAATTTGGCATCACACCAATTATTACATTATTGTCTACATCAACATCAAGATTTACTATCAGCCAATCAGTATTTCCTTCAACCATCATTTCCTAATCTAGCTCCTTACGTGTGTATTGTACTGGGGGTTTTGCACCGGTACGGCTTGTGAGGAATGTAACATTTTCAACAAGTATTGGTCTTCCAAGAGCCCCTTTAGACTAATGTCATGCCCAAATGGGCTCAATTTAGATGGTACGGTATTTTCAACCTCTTCATATTCTCACTGTTTATCCAACCTCCATTGCCCAGCTTAACTCAAACATAGCTTCTTCCTCCCTTCCTCTTCACTTTTTTTTTCTGTTTCCTCCAAATCTTCACATTCCTTCAGGAATCTTCACTTTTTTTTCGGTTCTTCAGATTCTTCAACTCTTTCGGTTTATTCATATTTTGAAATGGGTAAAAGAACGTCTCCTTTCGCCCAAGTTTATAAGCTGGGTTGTCTAAGCTTTTCCGCCACTTGTTTCAAAGTGCAACGATAGGTTTGAACGCTAGTCACAAAAAACTGTTCTCGTTTATTTATACCCAAGCTATCATGCTCTAAGCTCTTCCGCCTAATGAATCACTAAGGAAGTGATTTAATTTGTTTTAATAGCTTTTCCTGTTTTCCCATGTTCCACCAATGATGTCTTGTATAAAACAATACCTATATATACTTTATCAAAACGAATTTTATCAAACCCTATTCTGAAACGTCCATCTTTTATGGATGTGAACTTTCATGATAACCAAAAACCCATACTTTTTCTTCCAAAGCTGTGCACATAGCTGTTTAAAAAAACAATGTCAAATTCATATCTGCATGACATGATCGTTATACATGTGTTTTAGGTTATTTTCATCTTGTTTAAAGACAATCAAAACATTCGCATAAGTCTCTGATGAGTTGTTTTTGGGATTTTGCTATAAGTTTGTCTATATAAATACTGTCATATATTATGTCTTCCCATGGAGAAGTAGTTTTCTAACAGGTAATCATGATTTTCCACAAGAAACAACGTCAAATAAAACACAGAATACGGCTTAGGCATTGTTTGCTTGCATAATGCTATCACTAGCTTAAAATATAAAAGTAAACATCTGGCACATCGGAAAGTACCTTGTCCAGATAATTGATATTTCGGCAGATGTAGGGACTTTGAAAAAATAACCAGGTTATTAAATCGTAAGCCTATCGGATTGTTCTTAAATTAAAGACAATATTAGTCTTTCCCAATTAGGAAAGGACCACATCACAATGCAACGAACTGTGTTTGGTAGTAAACTACATGTACTATTTTTGACCAGAATTGTAAGTCTTGTCAACTGTTAAAATCACAATATGCTAATATTAAATTTAACCGAATGTTGAATGATCTCCATTCTGTCCAACTATCAACGAAGGAAATGAAACGGTTTCTAATATTAGATAATGTCTTTTATAGGTATCCAAGAAATCTTCAGATTTTTCCAATTCCCAACCAACGTACTTTATCCATGTCATTTTTCCTTTGAAGCACTTTTTCAACAAGATAACACGCCTACAGACATTTCAACAGTTCATGTCCATAAAATTGCACCATGTACTACGGATTTCCTTTGTTATCCATTAAAATATACGTTTCAGGTTCACTTGGTTGTACTTCTTTGTACACTGTGAAAACTTTCATTCGTCAAATTAGGTAAGTTAATATTTAGTAAACACACCTTTATAACTTGCTGATTCGAACTTTGACATTTACATTATACCATTCTTGTTATTCTTTTCTCTAATATTAACTCTTGTATTTCTTCGAATAGAGTCTAAAAACGAGTTTATTAGCATTGTTTCTGTTACTTGTTAAGGCGTCATAACCGATAGTTCTATGAAACTTGTTGTTTATATTCATTTACCAAGTCTGCTAACACATCGTGCCATACTAATACCTCTTAGAGAAAACATTTTATCACATCATACTGCAACCTTTTAAAGTTCTATTAAATCTCTCAATAATAGCAGCTTTTTGTCTCAAATTTGTAGAATATTGGTTTATTTGTATATTTTTCATTAGTTCATCCAAATCGATTATTAAAGTATTCTTATTTCCATCGTCCGTGTTGTAAATTTTTATCATTTTAATTTTTAATCTCATTTTGATGACTAGCTCCATCGCATCCGTTACATGTATTAAACCCCGCTCTTCGTCTTTTAGATGCATGTGCATCCGCTACTTTAGTTAAAAACAATAATAACTACCAGTATAAAGTTGTATCCTTTGTTTATTTTACTATGCGGTACACATTTCAATCAAATCTGCCTGATACAATTCATTTATCCCCTTTATCAAACAGTAATTTACCTTCTCCGAAAACAATCGTACTCACGAGCAGTTTAAGAATTCTACTACACAATTTTCCTTCTTTAAAATCTTCCATGAATGTTAGTTGGCGTTAGTAGTTGTATCACTATAAAACCACTTCCTCCTATTAAAGCAGACACCTTAAATATATTGACAGAAAGTGTTTTCTTTTACCTGGAGCGTGCAGCTCTTGTTAATGATAACATCTCTCCACATTTATATAGTTGATAACTGACCAATAAAACAAAATATATTTTTGTTTTTAAGGGATTCCACAGCCCCTCCCCTGCTGGTGAAAAGTGTAGCCGACCTTCTTGTTCTTATTGCTACCATCCCTGCACTCATGTGCTCTCCTTCCGTCTCCTAATCATTGGAAGAAGAGATGTAGTGCCCCGAATGGTAAATGTGTTAATTTGAGTCTGGAAGGATGTGTCAGCTTTCGTCTTTGAAAGATAGTACTTTTTGGACTCAGTTATGCTGTACATATTGGGTGTGATGAAACTTCTTATCCGAGTTGAATTTTTCAGTGAACTCGATTTCTCAAATAAACAACGCTTGTAGTGTTTCAAAGTGTACATTTCTTCTTTAAAAAAACAAATTCTTCACGAACCTTTACTTTTTTTCATAACATTCTCTTTCTTAACAGTTTAAGTGCATACAATTTTGACATAAGTGAAACAATTCTTCTAGTACAACTCCTTCACACTACGACCTTAAATTTTTCCAAGTACTTTTGTTTATTCCCCTGTTTGATCGTAGTTTGGAAGGTTCTTCGGATAGTTGGAGAAGTCCAAATTCGTTGCTGTAACGAATGTGCGGAGATACCAGGTACAAAACTTCGGTGTGGATCCCAATAGATGAAGCGTCCCGTATCCCATGTAACAGATCCCGATATTTTCACTTCCATAAAAAGAGACGCATTTTTGTTGTAGTGATAATCGTACATGTGATTTGGAAATATCTAAATCGACATGCCAACATACAAAGGACGATTCCATTTACACACTTGGGTCTTTTTCATAGAAACAGCTACAAGGTTTTCAATTAAATAATTATAGCTGCTACCAAAGTTTGGTTTTTGTAACAGAGCTCTGTAGTTTTTTTGAGGGTTATAAATAAGTTTGACGTTCATAGTGTTTTTTCGTTTGTTTTCTAATGTTTTCCCGTATATCAATTGTTCATTCATTTTAAAAAAGTCTTTTTTGAATTCTGAAGTTGCAAGCGCTCATTCGTACTGTATTAGGAATCGATGGTAAAGGTTTTAACCAGCAATGACTGCTTAAACTGTAGAATGAACTCGATGGACTTGTTGTGATTCATAATCCTACACTCTATAGCTTGTTGGACAACCCAAAAGTGAGCAACGAAGTGAATCTTTATCATTTTACAGTCATCATTAAATTTGGGAAATTTCCAGTTGGGTGAACTTCTGTTTTTGCTAATAGTGGTAGATCATAGTGAAGGTCGTCGGTAAAGTTTGAGGATATTCATAATCAAAATCTAAAATATATCCAACACACCGTTTTTAGGAATTTTTGTAATATCTCCGATTGTAATTTGGGTTTACCCACTTGAAGTTGTCGTACGGTAGCGGGTTTCGACATAGCCCAGGCCGTAACATTATTGGCATCAAATAGCCAAGAACTCGATGGTATTAGCTCATCATAAGCGTGAAGATTAACAGGTTAATAGGTTTCGCATATCTTTTACACTTTGAGTCAATCCTCCTCTACCCCCGCCAGACTACTCAACCATCAGCACCATGTCGATGTCTGTTAACCAGTTGAAGTTTGCATTGTGATTTCTTATTCAACATTTGCCTGCCAAGCCAAACCATGAGAAAGTGACAGAATAAAAAAGGGTCCAGACCCGTAAGCGAAGAAGCAAGTATTTCGGAATCCTCCATCACATCACAAAGTAAAGTAACATCTCATTCACATAAAAAGTCTGAGTATCTCCTAGCGTCTTCATTTCCATTCCGTTTCCAGACTCGGAGCGGCAAAGCTGGTAGTCTTCTGTTGAAATTTCTAAATCATTTAGTTTATTTTTAAATAATCCTTAAGTGGGCAAGAGATGTTTCGTCCTGAATCTGTGAAGTCCGTCTATGTAGTCCGTAGAGGGATAGAACTCCTTACGAAGCACCAACTCCAATTTTATCGTCAGACACAATTTTCACAAGTTTTCTAAAAGATCCTTCTTTCTCAAGTTCTCCGATAACTTCATAAGACTGGATGACATGAATCTAAAAGGAGTCCAGAAATCGAAGCATAATCTCACCATCTTCTTTGCAAAACTTAAAAACTTTTCCATTGAAGTGGCACGAACATCTTAATAAGCTCCATCCACTCATCCTAATTCGGGAACCAATAAAATGCGAAACGTAACCACTGAGTTATGCAGAACAACATGAAAAAATATTGGAACTTTATAGTACAAGTTACAGGAGATACAGCTGCAACCTCGGTAAGCTCCTGTAAGAATGATCATGGTCTCTAACTTTAACGATATCAATATGAAATGTGTTGTTACACACATAACACTTTTTGATGATTCAATTTGTTGTTTGTTTCTACATGCGTCAGGGGATACATCGCTTTCGACGAGTTCTGTACATTGTTTCTACTTTTGCCAGCTAAGCTCGTACAGATCGTCAACAAAGATAATTAGCTGCATCTTCACACGACGAAAGATCTACGGTATTGTGGATAAACCGTATATCCGCAGATCGGACTTCAGAAGTGTGGACTTGATCATCAAACAATAACTGTTAGGTTTTGCAGCTATACTATGCATCTTTCGTTACGTCGTCTTCATGTTTCGAGTGTAAGAAACGAAGCCTCGAAGTCTGCGTACACAAACAACTGGAATGCGGTACAGATGATGGCCTTTTTCAAATTTTATCTGTGCTCTGGCTGCGGAGGTGGTAAATGACTCTGACTTCAATCACTTTTACCGCTAGCACAGGGCCTCAGGATGTTTCTTGTAGCCAAGTTTGCTCCGCCCTTTTCCAATGGTTAATTCACATGGCAGAACATCTTTAACATTTTGTTTTTTTACATTTAAAAACGTGATGTTTTTTGTTTACACAAACAAGTGCTATCGAATGTTAATATATACAAAGTGTGAAATATTCCCCTTTAGTAATTAATAATAAATCTGTATGATCCTCACTACGCTCATTTTCTGTTATAAACGCAAGGGGTACACATAGTTTGAAGAAACAAAACCAAACACGTTAACCGAGCTGATGGATTTCGCTTCTGCAAATATTTTGATATATCTTTATAGAAACAGGATACTCAAACCTACAAAAATGAATTTATGTTTCAACTGTCCTGATATTTTACACTAGGTCTTATTGTGTATCCTTGACAAAGTTTCGCCAGCAACGCATATTTAAAATTTTCGTTATTTTCATTTTGGACATTTTACACAAGATTAGTATTAGCAATCTCTTGAGGGAAGCGGGATATAGCTACATCCCCTCCAGTCCATACCCGTGTTGTGCACTCTTACATCTAATCCTGTTATTTCCCAACAAACTCCATCCCGATCCTCTTCCTCATGTTCTTGTAATTTTTTAAAAGTTTCTTCCAAAACATTCACTAGCGATTGCTTCAATATCTTGATGCAAACATGATGAGTACGGTTCTTTGTCATAAAACCTCTTACTGATGTTTCATTTTGGATGTTAGTGAAAAAACACCAACCTAATAATAAGCCCGAATATTATTAAAATTTAATCTTTCTTAATTCATTTTGTACAGTTTTAATACTAGTGGTTTTGCGTTCTTTAACAAAGTCTTCAAGTTTTAATATTGCATTGTCTATTTTTATTAAAAATGTTTTACACATTCTACCTGTAGTTGCGTGAGCTTGTAAAGTGACGTTAATTAACTCGGATTCTCGTGCTGGTGCATAATGAATGACTGCTGAGGTCGTGACATCTCTTCAACCTTCTGCTGCATTGGCGATTTTATCCCAAGTTGTGGTTTTAATTTCTTGGTAGTCAACTAAAAGCCACTCAAACTTCAAATTTCAGGTCTCAGCTCCACAAACGTTGGCAAACGTTCATGTTGTGTTCTTGTAACTCCTCAACGTCTACTCTATACCCCGATGTTGGTTTGGTATTTGTGTAGATCATCTACAAGAGCGATTAGAAAGCCACGCGTCTTCAAAGACATCTCACAAAAGTTGCAAACGATTCATAATGCTTTCTTCTCGATATCCGGGACATCAAATGACGATGCTGACATCAAGTGCGGTGCGTCGTAGTGCGTCCCCCCCCTTTTATAAAACCTTCGCAGAGGGGTGGGGGTGGTCCTGAAACTAGTTCAAGGTCATCCAAACATTATTACCAAAACGGGGATATAGCCATAAGTGGTCTACCTTCCACAGACTGATCTATTCCCCGCTCTGTGTCGGGAACAAAGTAGATTTGCTAACAAAGGAAGTGAGCGAACTTTTAGAAATTTCGTCAATCTCTTCACAGGATGATATTTGTAGATCTTCATCTTGAAGGCTCGCTTTGTTGTTGTTGTTGTTGAAAAATAAAAACCCTCTCCACTATCTCACATCAGTTTAATTGCTTATTTTATATTCCGTTTTATAAAACACACCACGATAACCATCCTCATCAGAGTTTAGTAACAACCAGAGTAGAAAAAATTCCAAGTCCTGAAGCCGGGTCAAGGTCATCTAAAAATATTACCAAAACGAGGAATAGAGCAGGTAGTGATTCCCGACATTGAACAACAGACTGATCTATTCCCCGCTCCTGTATTCTAAATAAAAAAGATACATTTACAATTTAAAATGAAACTGTTTATATTCTGATTCTTCATCAAAGATGTAAGCATGGAAATAGAACATCTACGACATAAAACAATTGCTATGCGGAATCTGGTTGGCTGGTGGTTGGGTTTCTGTGTGTTGTTGTTGTTAGTTGGCTGGCGGTTGGGGAATCCGCAAAATACATTCCATCATCATCTTCACAATATTCAACGTCATCCATCCAACATCATCATCACATATTCATGAACTCCACTTTCTATTCTTCCTCATACCACCACATACACTGTTCTAATAATTCAGACTCCACAGACTCTGCATCACTTAAAGTCTCTAATTGGAAACATTTCAGAATCTACATTTGGGTTCATTATCCACCCTCTTCTTCCTGTCTTCCTCTACAAAATGTCTAATTCATTTTCACCGCGAAAATAATTCTTGATGAAATTCACACAAACACTTCTTGAATCGATATACTCTCTTGGAGCCATGGTAAAGAAAAATAAATAGAGGTGAAAGTATCTCTATTGAACTAATGTAACAGAGTGATGCGAAGCTCTAGCAGTACATTCCTTATATATCTGATGGTGGGGGGAGTTACGAGTAGTGGAGGGGGTTAAGGGTAGTAGAGGGGTAAGGATAGTGAGATTGTTATAGTAGAAAGTAAAGTCATAATGTGACAAGTTTTCTAGTCCTGAGTGTGGTTCAAGGACATCTAAACATATTACCAAAACGAGGAACAGAGCATGTAAGTGATTCCCACATTGAACCCAGACTGATCTAGTTCCCGCTCTGTCTTCAATGTAAAAAAATAAAAAAAATAATGAAAAAAATAAAAAGAAGTTTACAAAAGAAAACCAATGTCTATTCACTATTCATTGACCATTCACTTGAACATTCAAGAATTAAGGGATCGTTCCTCATCTGGCCAACTGAGGAATAATTTCCCAGTTCTTCCTGTAGAAATGCCTCCATACTCTTTATTATTTTATGGCATGGTGTACTATTTTCAGTTTCGATACTTCGTCTTCATCATGGATTATTGGAATATGGTTTTTTAATTTTTAAAACCTTATCCTACTTGCTGCAAATCGTTTCCTCTCTCTTGAAATTTCTCGCTAATCTCCTCTTTACTAGCTATTTCAGACTCAGATCGGTCAGTATTGTTACATCCACCACAATGGCTACACGGTTTAATCATATTGGGTTCAAGTAGAGTTCACCGTCAACACAAGATAATTCATCTGTTAAGAAAGCTAGACTGGATATATATAGAACTGTCCCCCACCATTATATTTAACACTACCCACCACCGTTTGTGTTATAGAATAGAACTGTTAAATAACAAGCAATAGCACATGTACAGTTCTGTTTTTGTCCTAAGTCCTAAAACCTAGGTCAAAGGTCATTGTACAGCGTAAAAAAAAATGGTGTGATCGATATCATAGTGATATGAACCCAACATTTTTAAATTCTTTTTATATTATATTATTATTTTTTTTTTTTAATTTATTTATAAAATAACAATTACAAAATAGAATTTTGCTAGAGCGTTCCAACAGCAATCCATACTTCTCTCGAATTAAGTAATGTTTGTTTTTCTGTGGATTTTCTGGATGCACCATTCCCGTAGGGTAATCTAAGATTATACTTTTTTGCCTTCACATCTTAAGACACCTGGGACAGTGAATCAACGGTAATGAAAAAAAGTAACTTTTAAATTTCTAAGTTTGTTTTATTCGAGTAAGGAATTAGTTTTGCTGTTTGTTTAAAAGGACGAGGGTTTTTTAAGCACTATTGTCATTCAACTTAAGGTGAAGCTTGCAAAGTACCTCATCAGAAAGACAAGATACAACACACTGCTCACCTAACATAACGCCTTTTTGAAAAAATCTATGAACAATTGTGGGATAGGAAAGGAAGGAATATTTTCGGAGGGTGGTTAATTGTGATAAAAATTCTGGGAAGTATTGCTCGTAATCTGAGGGAGTTTGATAGAAGGATAGAGGGCATGGTAGAGACATTATTGGTGACAATATTGAAGGAACAGGAAAGTAGAATAGGTGATGAGACAGAGTGAGGGAATAGGTGAGAAGATTGAAAGAGCGATTACTCATAGAAGCAGAAGCGACCAGCTCCCCGGCTGCTGTCCAGGCTGCTGTCCAGAGTATTGTGGCGGGTGTTTGAAGAAGAGTTTGTGGCGGTGTTTGAAGAAGTGGTTGAAGTGTTTGGTTGCAGTGCATTAAGAATAGAACAATTGATAAAAAGAAATGAAGTGTAGCATTTTAAAGAAGCTGTTTTAGAGTTGTTTCATATTTGAAGAGTAGAAAAAGATGAAGAAAACGATGTGAGACATGTTTGCCACGAGAGTGTGTCTATGTCGAGTGTGGCTAAGAACGCACGAGCTCGGGTTTATAACCGAGTTAGCTTCAGAGTGGGAATTTGGTTTAAGAAGATTGGGGGGAATTGTTAAGGCAGGAGTATGGTAACAGTATTAATATAGTTTATATTTTGCAAGGAGTGGAAATGTTTACAAGTCCCTGAATGTGGGTCAAGGTCACTCCCGACATTATTAACCAAAGCGGGTAATAGGAGCAGTAAGTAATTCTCACATTGAACCACAGACTGATCTATTCCCGAGCTCTGTCTTCAGGGACAAACTATTTCGCATCCCAGTTACCAAAGCACGGGGAGTATCACCTCTGCCATTGGACAGCAAGTGATATAGCCCGCTAAAAAAAAAAAAATGTAACTACAATAATAAACACCCCACACGGTTTTTATTTATCAAAATGGACAATTTGGAAAATTCATTAATGAGCCAGCTACCATATAACGAGCTAAAAACTCGAAAAAAAGAGCCATCTATTAATGTTTCACATTAAATATCGTTCCATCATAAAAAGTGGTAGGAATAAGTACGGGTGGTAGTTGTCCTCGGCTTTTGCATGACACCATGACAACGGGAACAGTTATTCAGGCTTTGACCCCTTGTTTTGTAAGATAAGGATTTGAAACAGTAAAGAAAATAACAGGCATTATGTTAGTCCAGCAGTCTGGCTTTGCAAGGACACAATGACAACGGGCAACATTTTTGCCATGGCTTTGGCCCCAAGGTTAGGGAAAAGTGAGGATTAGAAAATGATGGAAACAAAATAATTAGTAGTTAGTGTTTTTTTAACTTAAAATAATTCACTGTAAGAAAGTAACAAAAGTTGAGAATAAAAAATAAACACTTCTACAATTCTACAGACAAAACCGAGGTTACGCAACTGATCTATCCCGCTCTGTTTTAGGATAGTGATGTTCAAGATCATAATTAAGACTCAGGACTATATTACAAGACTTAGACGGGTGAGTGTGTTTTGTCGAAAACGCTTTGCATGGACAGAGAGACAACAGTACGGTTTTGCATATGCCACTACTAACCCTTTACCCAGTTTGTAAGGTTAGGATGCGGTGGAGTAAGGAATGACAGAAACAATCACGATGTGTACTTAGTATAAATAAGAAAGAGCATAGGTTAGAAACCAAGTTTATTTTATAAAATTAAAGAGCTAGCTTGTTATTAAAGGCCACAAAGCAGTAACAAAGCTTCCTCTTTGTAATTATTTGCAACTTTTGAAACAAAAATTATTAAAGTGTCCAATATCAAACAATATAAATTTTGAAAAAACCACACAGCACATCATTTTCCTATCATCGTTAAAGACTTGGGAGTATACAAAGGTAAGGTGGATTCAACCCGCTTTGCATGGACAGAAAGACATCGGAAAAACGGTTTGCAAGTCCCCACTACCACTTTACACTGTTTGCGGATAGGATGGATTGACTGAACCAATCGGAAGCAAAGGAAAAAATGTCAAGACGGCCGTATAAAACCTGAACTGACACTTTTTGAAGGATGGGTTATTGAAAGGTGATTGGAAAGTCCCAGCAAGAAAAAACAAAATTTTATTAGTAAATAAATATCAACTGACAGAAAGGTGAGAATGATAGGATAATTTCCGCTCCGGAACTGACAACTTTGAGGATAGAGGTATTGGAAGGTGTAATGGAATCAGTAAGAAAAAACAATGTCCATTAATAAATAGAATCATCTGAAACATCAGTTATGAGAAAAGTGCGAACAAGTCTGAATTCACTTGCAAAACTACCATCAAAACTAACATGCAAAATGAACTATCATGCTACAACTATTACTACAGAGAATGCTTTAATATAGAATGGTAACCTATTCTTTACAAAAGATTCAATTAACGGCTGCCGACCGACCAGCTAGCTTGACTGCTCGATACGGACTGCTAGCTATGCTTGGGCAAGCCGCTCTTTTTATAGCAAGAGGGCGGGCCTGGAGTTGGATGGGGGAACCAAGTAACTATTTAATTTTGCAAACCAAGAAACTTTCTCTGTTTCTCTACATAACTTCGGAAAAATTCAAAGTCCAGTAATGGGATCAAGTGTCTCATTACACTGTTGTGTATAAATAACATGGAATGATAGTTCCCGCTCTTTTACGGATTGTTTTTTTTTGATTCCGCTAGAAGCCGCAGAGTTTAAACAAGTTTTTTACTATTATTCCTTTTGAACTCTAAATTCAATTGCGAGATCTTGCTAATGAACTTATAATACTTTTCAAACTTTTCTAAACTTGATGGAAGACATCCATTGAATTATAGATATGATAAGTAGCATCTGTATTCAATGGGGTCAATTCTATTTGTGTGTATAATTTAAACCCAAACCCGATATTCGTAGAAAGAATAGTCAAAAACGCTTCTGACAAAGCGAGCTCTGAAGGAGCATCCCATGTGTTTACTACAGCAGCTTCCATCGCGAAATGTTAAAGTTGCGATTAGAAATTGTCTTTTGAGACCACCCCACCTTGACGTTATATTCCAATGGTTTGTTAAATATACTTTACGAACACAGTATTTAAATGATATTTTAAAAACTTGCAAAGCTAACTCTGTATAAGCAAACAAGATATTTTCCTAAGTCCCTTTAAATAGGTCACAGCCATCGAAACAATAGAAGGAGTTAGTACAACGCATAATTAGGTTAGATGAAGAAAACTACCAGTCTACTGCAACTAACAAGGTCGCAAAGAGGAATTTTTTCATCTAAGTCCGTAAGTAGGTTTTAACGGCACCAAAAAATCGTAAGAAATTAGTCACAAGCATGATAAGATGGGGCAACAGAAAACTTAAGTCTACTGCAACAGACATGCTAAGGAGGAATATCTAATCCGTAAGTAGTCAACAAGCTATCAAAACAATAGAAAGAATTAATACTAGTATAATAAGATAAATGAAAGAAGAAAACAAACTATACATGCACAATTAACTACAAATAATACGCATCGTTTATATTTCCTACATTGCCCAAGTGAAATTTCTTTCTCCAAGTCCAGGAAACCCTATGTCTCAACCACAAAGTATTGCAGAAGATTAAAAAATACCTGCACCCTAAACCATCTAAACCGAATCTTACTAAAACAGAAATATATATAGTAACCAGTAAGTAATAGGTTAATATAGCAACTACTGTCAAGTGAAATTTCTCTTTTCCCTCCCAAAAATTCCCCTCAAATATTTCCAAATTTCCCCTCCAAATTCCCTTTTTTTTGTACTATAAATTACACTATTAGGCCTTGTTATACAATATAAAATGCACTTTTTAGTCTAGCTATATTATACTTAGCATGCGTAACTGTAACTAGTGTACCAAATTTGAGCGAAATCGGACGGTAAAATAACGAAACTAGATCCGGAGTGGTAGGGGTAAAGATAAGTCAGAGACGACATATACATAAAATACAAACGGTTTTATATTGTATGGCATGCGTATCGTACACGTGTACCAAATTTGAGCGAAATCGGACGGTAAAATAACAAAAACTAGATCCAAAGTGGTGGGGGAAAAAGGTGGGGGAGTGTGGAGAATGGGAGCTAAAGACCAGAAAGTGCTCAGTGTTAGACACAGGACGATAACATCGGTGTTTCTAACACGTGCACTGGGGAGGTAAAAGCAAGTTAAGGGAACCTAGTGAACGACTCCTAACGGCAGTTGCCTTATGAGGAAAAAGCCAGTGCGTCACACGCTGGCCCACCCCGGGTATCCGCTGCCAGCTCGAGTTGGCCGAGAGTGCGTCCCACCGACTCTCAACGGAATCCCCCGCGAGTCCGTTAGCAAAACTTTAGCCTTGCAAAGTTTGCTAAAGAACTGATCGTGTTTAAAACTGACCGAATCACAAGGACTCACTGTCTGTTCTCTAACCCCGACCGTAAATTTTCTAAATTAACTCACCAACAGAGAAGTTCCTGCGCAGACAGGAGCAGTTTGCTGAGACTGAGTGTGGAGAATGCGAGACGTAGCTAGCTGGGAAAACTCCGACCCGAATCGATTTGGCCTCAGCGCGTGTAGTTTAATTCATAGTATTAAATCGAGCCGCGAAACCAAAATGGAAATCAAAACACCCCTGTTTTATATTCATTATTAACTGTCCCCGATTCGCTCAAATTTGGTACACCACGTTACAGATACGTATGCCATACCATATAAACATTTGTATTATGTTAATGTCGTCTCTGGAACTTATCTTATTTACCCCAACCACTATCTCCGACTAGTTTTTTTTCCCCGTTATTTACCATCCGATTCGCTCACAATTTGGTACACGTGTACAATACCATGCAAATACAATATAGCTAGGTTACAAGTGCATTTTATATAGTATAACAAGCATAATAGTGTATTTATATAGTATCAAAAAGGGAATTTGAGGGAATACTACAACTCTGTGTTTAAGCAGTGACACTACCGGCAGTAACAACGACTGCACCACCACGCGCATCCGGCAGGTGGTGCATCCCGCCATCTGTTAGTTATGATCTTCCTGTTTTACGGTAATAAAACTAACCACTAATACGATTTGGTTCTAATGTGGTGTTTGTAATGTTTTTTAGTGGTGGGGGTAAGGTTTGTGGGGGTAGAGTGGTGGGGGAAAAGTCCGAGTCCCTAAGCTGGACCTGCTGGCGCTACACGACCCATCACCTTCGCGACCCGCTTGATAAGCAGTGCACACATAACAACGGCTCACAATTACACCAACACAGAAGAAATACATAGGACACTCCAAGTACAATGATGATACAGTTTCTCATCAACACAATGCTCCTATAGCACAAAAACCATTTCTCAATGTACCTAAGATATAGATGAACTGGAAATTCAAGTACATAATAGGTGTGTCGCACAACATCTTCAGATATTGACGCAATTTTGCTATCACAAATTGGAGATAATAACAACAATGAAGTGTTTGCAACAACCAACGAATACAACAAACAACTAACTTCAGACTTGGAATATTTACCACCACCACCACAAACAACAATCGAAGAAGAAGAGGACTGAAGTATTAGTAGAAGAAGAGAGAAACAAAAATTGAAAATTACAAAAACATTATATCCCGTATTTATTTGTTTCCAGGTTGCCACCTAAAAAAAATCCCTTACAAAAAATCCCTCACTACAAAATTTCCCACACACACACACAGATCCTTGTACGAATTATTGTTTTCGTTACAATACTATTTGTTGTTGATATAAAAAGTTTTGTTATTCAAAACGAATACAGACTTGTACGAATCGTATTTGTTTTTGAGTAACCAATTTATGTAATCAACAACAAAAAATAGTGTTGTGACGAAAACAAAAATTCGTACAAGATCTCTTTTTGAAAACTATACTTTGATGACCTTGAACTATAAATCTTGACGTCATCAATTCCCGCCCGTGACGTCCTCAAGCCACTCACACTCTAATATGAAACGCAGGCCAACATATCTTTAAATTTTTGACAACGCGGAAATTGAGCCACAAGCCCTAGTTTCACACTACTGTCATGTTAATCTAGATTGACAAAAGAAATGCATTCAACACGGCTAGGAGGGCTCGGAACAAGCTATGACACCTTGCTTGTTACCTGCCGATCATCCTGAGAACACCTGACCTCAGGGATAGGCAACTGACACATACAACAGCAGATGGTACTAGACGGAAGCAGATCATATCAATGCTGCATAAAGTCACTCTAGGGAGACCGATATTATAGGGACTCGTAACAAGTACTTGGCAATGAGGAAGCACATTATATGGAGGTCATAGAAATTATTTGGTCATGAGAAACACATCATAAGATTTGTAACAATTTACGTGGCCATGATGGAACACAAATATGAAAGCTTGTAATAAGTTAATTGACCCATAGAAGGATACACATTATTGAGCCCCGTAACAAGTTACAATGGCGCAGAGGAAACACATTACAGACTCAACAAGTTAACTTGGACCATGACGCAACACACGATGGGAAGCTTATAACAAGTTACTTGCCATGAGGAAACCCATAATAGTGACTCATGTAAGTTACTGGCCCCTTAAGGAAAGACATTATAGAAGACTTTGAAAAACGAAGTTGCATGGCCCATGGAGTGTTAAGAAAATATTTGTTGGGTTTGTAATAAGTTCTTGCTTAAGTCAGTGATAGAACGTAGATTATAATATGCTTATATTGTAGCCGATTGCAAGTGTCATAAGAACATTAATTAAATTAGTATTAATGTAAAAATAACTACAAAATTGAGGTAATTAAAATCTGAATTTACAGGATAAAGACATCTCTGAAATAAGAACGATATTAATAATAACCAATATTCACTCTAATTAATTAAAAAAAACATAGAATAGTGTGGATCCTGCTGACAAGATTGAAAAACAGCAGAAAACAACAACGTAGTTTGTGTGAAAAAATCTAAAATAGTAACAAGCCTCTTTAAAATATCTATAACATTCTATTGTCATTACTGAGAAAAAAGTTAACTAAAGAATTAAATATTTATAATACATTTCTGAGTATGATCCGGAAAGAATTATTCCTTTAATATCAAAGATAAAAACCCCATATCAATCTGCGAGAATTCTATTATTTCTTAATAAAATGCTGAAAATTTATGATGTTTATCAGATAAGCAACATAAGGAATTTTGTAATCAAGGCCCCAGGAAACCTTACAGACTGTTGATGCTTCAGTCAACATAGGTGTTTGGGCATTTACACATAATACAAGAAGACAAAACATCGGAAGCATACAAGAGTAAAAGCATTCTAATTTTAATTTCTTACTTTACTTTTGCCACCAGTATGGTAACAATGACACAATCATTCATCCATCTACAAACACTCACTCATTTTCCCTCATATTCACCCATATCTGTACAATTGCATCTTACTAAATGAATATTGGATAAAAAATTAATATTATTCTGGAGACCATATTATAGAGAGTGGCGATAATCAAAGTTGAACCGAGATTGCTGAACTCAAGCAGAAAGAAAATATCAGTGTATTTTAAGCCCAACTAATTAATTTTAGAGAGTGTTTAATAATTCAAAATAATCATACACTAATATTACTCTAAATGATAAATTCATGTGAACAATATTATTTTTTTTTCATGTAAAGTACCAGATCCTTTAGACATACACTGAAGAATTCAATTAAACGACTGGGAGTAAACAAAGACGTAAGGCAAGTGAAAGTGAATTTGTATTATTCAAGAATATTTGAACTTTCCAAAATCGTTTAAATTACTAAATGAATATACTATTATTATAATCATCTTTTTTTTTCTTCTGGAAAAATACAAACATATGAGGGAGTACAGTAACAAAGTTAAATTATGCAATAAAATGGAGTAGTTTAGGCCTATTAATAATTGAAATAATATTCAATAAATAAAAAAAATGTTATTAATAAACATACTTTGTGTGAATAGTTATAAAAAATTGCATTTGTAATGTATGGTATTTAGGGAATTGAGTTTCCATAATCTTAACTGAACCATTTTTTATTTTAAAATCAAAATGGATTTATAGAAATCACTAAGCAAAATTATCTGTCCTTCTTATGTGGTTAACGTTCATTTATATTGTGTTATTGCATTCACTAATACAAAACCTCAAACAGTCTAGCCACCACACCCCCATAAAAAATTGTAAAATGGAGAAAATGGACCGTTGTTTTCATGTAATGTTCAACTATCTGAAAAAGCCCCTTTTTTATGGTAACCAAATGAATTATAGTAACATAACCAATAAGTATTACCAATTTAAATGAAAAATGTTTTTTAACCAACCATTTAAGAGAATTCATAGAAAACAATGTATAATATTTTTTCTTTTAAACTTATATTTGTTTATTATTATTTAGAATATGATTTAGTAGACAATAGACCGTATTGTTTATGTACATAACTTGATTACAGTATTAGATAGGGGGGGGGGGGGGGGGGGGGGGGGGGGGGGGGGGGGCGTCAGATACAAATCATTCCCTAAAAATTTATGGAAGTTTATCATATGTATGATTTTGCTTGTTTTAGAAGTGTCAGGGTCCCAGTAGTGTTTTTCTTTTCAGATATTCTTACAAGTTAGTTAGAAGGGATTCTTCAGTAACCAGTTTTGTTAGGTTGTTTCATTGCTTCTGAGTTGTGTTTTTTTCAGTTCTCTCTGATAGTAGATTTAAAAATTTTTGCACTGATTATAATAAGTTGAAGTGTAAGGGATGTAAGTGAGAAGTCAGAGGCATGCCTAGATGTAGTGCAGATAGACTATCCTATGTCTTAGTTGATATGTAGACTGAGTGGAAGATGACCCACTTGAATAGAAGAGTGCCACTACTGTGAGATTCAGCACGATAAATGTTGTTTGGCAGCTCTCTCGTTTGCTCAAAGCCTTGGAAAGAGTTTTTCTTTGATGAGTAAAGCAACTGCTTATAAAGGTTTGTTGCACGATGTGCCTCTCCAGGTTATGCAAAGCCATAAATCGTAAATGGAGTGGCAAGAAAATCGAAATTATATATTTATGATATTCTAAAGTTTAATCTAAATATTTACTAACTAACATACATAGCACCTATTAAAAATGTATCACACATCATGTATGTGAAATCATAATTACCATTAGAAAAGGAATAGACAAAGTGCTAACTGTTTCAGGCTGGAAAGACAGTAATATTAGTATTCTCGCTACAAAGCTCTGGACACTTCCAAGGCTACGCAATGACTGCGAGGAGACAAGTGTGAAACTTCAGGAACCATTACCATAACAGTGGAGGTAACCTCAACTGTGTACTGCTGTGGAAGTGGACAAACGCGGGAACATATCATATTAATAGCTACACGCCACTTATTGAAATCCTTACAATGAGAACAATAAGGGTCAGACCAGCCGAAGATGGCCAGGTAAAAAATTCCATTGCTCTTTGGTCAAAATATATATATAAACACTGAAGTACCTATGGAGTACAGTTTTGTTGTAAGTAAGTGCAACATAATTTCCAGACAATCAGAATTTTGTATGCTATCCGATTCCATATATTACCTATTGCTTTTGAAGTTATGAAGTTTTATAACTGCACCAAGTTTGAAAGGTCAGTTATATTTATGGAGTTAGAAAAAATATAGATTTAGAACCATGAGCACGAGGCTCAGAGACTAACCCTTCCAAACCCATCAATTGAATCCATTACCCACATCCTGAGAAAAAAAATTGAATTCTGTGACCTGTAGAGAACGAACATCACCACAGGGTTTAAACGCAAGCTGCTGAAGCTTTAAAAGATCATGGTATGAATTATATGAAGTGGTTCATTGTCTAGAAGGGAATTGGCTCACAATCGACGAGCTGACATAAAAGCCCATGAATAAAATTAACAAGAAAAGGTTTGATCTCGACTCCAACTGTTCACTTTGATGACAGAAATTGTCAACCAGAGCTAGTAGACAAAGAAAGCAGGGCAATATAAGATCCAAAAATCCTTTGATTATCAAGGAGAATTACTCTCTCTAAGGAAATGAAGGTGGAGGGGTTTGATGATCGGAGCCAGAAGTAACGATCCCTGACCTCTTCCTCAAAACATTGAAGGAGCAGAAATTTCTTTTAAACACAGCAAAACAATTGTTCATGAAACACCCTTTGAATGTCAAATTCGAAATTGTCAAATCACAACCTTTACACTCCTGATATCTCATTCTTCTCAATGATGAGTTTTACTCATCACTAAGCATACTCATCTTCCCATACACCTAGCTTTGTTCTTATTATTTGCCGGCAAGGTAACTCAGTGACTAAGGCTTCGGACTGCAGAGGGCAATGTCCAAGGTTCTAACCTCCAACTGAGCTAACAGTCGGTACTTCATGCATTGAATAAAGTTCTTCACGAACCTGCAGGCCCCCCGATGTAAACTGGCCGAGTGAAGATTTCTTTTTTTAATAAAAAATGTTATTCATTATCAAAAACTCCTCCATCAGTTCATCGTTCCCCAACCAAATCCACCATAGCATGCAGTCGTCAAATTTTGAGTGGGCTTATGTTGTCCGTCAGGCAGTCCACTTCAGTAATGAAATAGGACTAACCCAGGAAACATTTTTGCTGTCATGATCTGTCAAAGATGTCCCTGACTGTATTTTTCATGAGCTCTTGAAGAAAAAAAACTGCTTACTGTGGGCACTAACCAAAGACTACTAAGTCATTCCATGTAAATCTCTGAATTATAGAGAATGCGGTTTCTTTATTACATTTGTTTTAGGTAGGTTAAAGAGCACTAGGCCGGGAATTATAATATGGAGAGATAGGACATCAGCAAACTTAGAAGATAAGTCCACAAACACCAGAGTAGTAAGTAAAGAAATACACAAGAATCACGTTATCACAAATTTTCGGTACCATTGGCACTTTCTTCAGTTGAGTAGAGAGGGAGAGAGAGGGAGAGAGAGAGAGAGAGAGAGAGAGATGAGGTAGAGATAGGGAGAAAGGGGACCCAAATTACATAACAAATCAATTAACATTTAATCCAGGAACAACCTCAAAGTTCTTTCTCAATTTAAATATTTAATTGAGGAATATAATTTGTATTTAAATTATTTTATAAAAAGCAGGAAATAAAATTAAATATATTATTCTTACACATTATTGCTGACAACATCAAACTGAGTATTGCAAGGAAATTAAAAATGATCTCTTTAATATTATTTATTTACCACTTTATTCTCCATATTGAGACTGGTCTTTCCTTCTGTATACCTAATGCAAATAGACATGGGTAATATATCAAGCACCACTAATCTGCTTTCTAAATGAAACCCTAACTTTTAATTGATCTCACATTTCAATTGTCAACCAATCAAAATTACTGTAAATGCTTGTATTCTTCAACTTTCTTGTTGAAAACAGCGAATAGTGAATGATCAAAAGCAGTCATATATTACTGATTTTTGGACTGTCTATATTGGTTATTTTTAAACCATTGACAGTCCAATGGTTTAAAATTGTAGGTAATTTGGTGCTGACTGATGTTGAGATTGTTAAACCCACTTTTTTGTCTTATCCGTTACTATTAAAAATAGTCTAGTCACTTTGTTCAATCCTTCATCGTAATATGAATCCTATCTAAGTAAATACATTGTTATCAGGCACACGTAGGTTTATATCAGAACATGTATGTTTTATATTGTAGTGAACCTAAATTTGTTTAAGGGTTAAAAAGCCATTTTTATCCATATAAAATATTTTAAAAGTATACTACAAGGAACTTTAGAGGTTAGTTTTTATAATAGAATACTATCATGTAATTTATTTTTATACTGTTAGATATGTCTAGTATATTTATGCAAATAAAATATATTTATTAAGAGATGGAATATTAACCTGTATTAAGGTTTAGCTATCACTCAGCAAAAAAGTTCACACAACGTTATTGCAAGACGAACATGGAACATTTAAACAGAGTAGTTGTTATCAGATATTGTCAAAACTAGTATTGAGTTAGTATATACTTAGGAACTGTACGGATCATAGAATATCAGAATAACTAGTCACAAAATATTATTTATATGATAACCATAGTTAAATGTAAAACCGTTGTGGTTTTTTTCAGGAAGTAGAGCCAAGTGTAGGCGAGGCCTTGTGTAAGATGTGGGATAGTCCAGGGACTGTTTGGTCAAACAAGAACACCATCCATCAGGGCGGGTTCCCAGGCAGACCCATCCGTGGTCGACCCCACTACAACTCCCACTACTACCGCAAGTAAACCTCTTGCCAGCGCTCTCTTATTTTATGGTGCTATCGTAATACTTGCTCAATCACTTGGTGATTGAGCAAGTTATGATAACTTTATATCATAACTGTATAACCTAAGTTGGGATCGATTGGTGTTGTTTACAAGATGTTAATTTATTTCATTGAGTCGAATTTAAGATTAAATATTTATTTGGATCTAAACGGTATTGAATTAAGAAGTGACAATTGTAAAAAAAGACCACCCACCAAGTCCATAACACACAAGTCCAAGGTCAATTTTGTTTTTTAAGATGCTTATGAAACGTTTCAGTTGTGTTGTTCTAAATAATGTGACAATAGTCGTAGAAAATTGCCAACTTTAACTATTTTTCTGTTGTAGTTTATACATATCTTTATCTTTAATAATATTTTTATTTTTTCATCACTTGTGATGAAATCATATCTAGACTAGTGTTCTTTATCTCATAAATGAACAGAACGTATCCTCTCCTCCGCATAGACTAAGACTAACAAAATTGCCAAACAGTTTTATGCAATAAAAAATATATACAGGATCAAATTGCAGGTTATACAAGCAATTTATACTAGTACAAGCAAGTTTTTGTATTTTACAGTAACTCTGTAATTTTGAAATTAAAAATGTTTTTTAAATCTCTTATTAAAAATGTTCTTCACAGATATTAGTGTAATTAGTGGTTTTAGAATGGATTGAATACTACTCCAAAAGTCGATTCCACCAATTCTGAGCACTGGTATCTGAATCGAGAATATTCTGTAAAAGTAAATTCTAATCACCCCAATCCCATCAGCCTGTTTTTCAGTGAGGAATGAAAAAGTTCAAAACAAGTTCTTGACTTTTTATTACAAGCTATTCAACCTAGATACATTTTGTTTTTATATTTCCTCGACAAAACTTTTCTCTATTTCAATAAATGTAAAAAAAAACACGACTTAAATCTTTAAAAATGCTTTATGTACTTTATTTGTTTTTTTTTGCCAGAAGTTAAAAATGAATCTGCTTTTAAATTCCTAAGTATTAAATTGAAGGAATGATCTTTAGTTCTTCTTTTTCAAAGTGAAATTTATTACTGTAACTAAAAATATATATAAAGAATGTTATAAGAATATAATTTTATTTTATTGAATTTGTTTTACTTAGGCATATTATTACAATTTAATAACTATATTAGTCACGGGATATCTTGAGATGTGGCTTACGTCACGGTCAGTGCTGGGGGTTGGGGGATCTCTACCAATGAACAGCATTTAGCGGGCTACTAGCATTGCAGTAAACATCAAGTCACCACACCCACAATTTCAATTTACCTATTTTTATAACACAACTCCCATCCGAATAATCACTGATATTTTTTATTTATAACCATATTACTTGGTTTTATAATGTGTTATCATGTTAAAATTACAGGCCTTTAACTATATTACTATTGTCTTTGTCTAATATTTAATGAGAAAAATAAAATCATATATTTATTGTAAGCAGTCCATAATTTAATTGTATATTAGGAAATACATACTTGTGAATAACTTTGTGAACAATATTAAATTTAATCTTTTTTAAAGATAGACAGTTGTTCTAATTAATATTTAAATTATAACATAAGTGACTAAGCTATTAAATACATAACAAACTACTAATGTAAAAAAAATTATTGCACTTAATATTTGCAATAACAAACGATTTCAATATAAAAAGAAGGCAGCGATATTCCACTCTCCAATCCAGCTGATCAGCAGCAGTAGCCAACGTCTTCATGTCAGGCTAGTACAAAGCCACGCTTGTGTATGTCCCCTATCCCCCCTCGAGCTACCAAGCATTTGAAAAGTAACGGTTTTTGACAGCTCAAGATATTCCGTGGCTACTGTACCTTTCTGCAATATTTCATCGGTTATAAAAAAATGCACACTGTCTATATTTCTCTAGATACTTCCATAATTTATGTATACTTAACCAACACAAATCATGTTTTACCTTTGTGAATCAATATTGAAAACACAACTGTGACACTTAAATTTTGTATATCACAATAATTGTTTCACATTTTTCCATTTTAAATAAAATCAATGATAATAATTGTTGTGTTGTGGGGATGAGTTACAGTGTCAGTAATATTTTTATCCGTCGTTGAAATGATACATGGGAGCTCATGATGTTTATATTTTTTAATGGTTTTGATACTTTTGATAATTGGAATCGAGAATCAGGATTCAATAAAATGTTGGAATTAACCCATCCAATTGTTAAGGCTTTTTTTAGTTACAATATATTAAAAGGCTGTTATTTTGAGTATTTTCATTCCATAAATAAAAATAAATGTTACTTTAATTTATATCCACATTGACCTGTTTTAGTATCAACTCACTAAGATGTATTTAAAAAAATAAAAACGGCTACTGTAATCAACAACCAAGGATTTTGTTCATTTTAATCTCTTAGTTCAATTTAATCTCTTTGATTTACGAATAAATATAAAATGCACAGTATTCTTGAGGCAAGCAAGCAACACAATAAGCAATATAAAGATACAGTGGTATTGGTGGTATAATTCAGTAATATTATAAAATTTAAATTAATTAAAATTACTACATTTTTATGTAAGTAATTCACAAAATGTGCAATCTCAGAGTTCCTTTTTGTGAGAGTAATTTATTTACTTTTCATACTTTCAAGGTCAGTTTGTTTTATATTATAATATTTGTATGTTGCAATTTATATAATGAAACGTCAGTATTTTGGTGTTAGGTGTACTATACTATGGTTGTTATTAACGTAATCTTTATATTTACTATGACTGTGATTCCTGATCAAAGAATATTGTTTTGTTGTAATTTGAGATAAGAAAATATTTATCAAAGTATATTTTTTTTATATATAATTTAAGAATAGTCCAATTTTAATTTGCTCTTTGAATTTTAATTTCATAACACTAGTGTATACCAGATGGATGGACATGGAGAAATGTTATGTATTAATTTGCTATTTACAAACAGAAGTATTTTCTACTGAGACTCTAGATGATTTATTAAGCAGGGACATCTTATTCTTTATCATCATCATGCTCTACCAAATCAATCACTCTGTACAAATAAATGACATGTTCTAGTACAGGCAGGCAGATGGGGTGTCATCTCCACTGACTGTACCTATTACATGCAGAGTGACAGTCGGAGTCCCTCATGAGACTAAAGGACGAGCTCCCCTACAAGGCCATATACAGAGGTCCCTTGCGAGGCCAAAGGCTGACCTTCCTACACAATGAGATAAGCAGAGTATCCTGAATGGACCATATCGAGGATGAGGTCCTCTAGTAAGGGTAAATGCAGAAAGGCTGAAGGCAGAGCCCCTCCCATGCAGAGTTTTCTTGCGAGGCCGTAGGTCCATGCTCCTTAAGTCTAATCATCCACCCAGCTTACGTCTTGACACACCCTTCCATCCACCTACTAACTGAACTATATGTATTATTTTTTATCTATATTTCTATTGAATTATTAGCAAAGACTTGCAGCTTTATGTAAAATATTAATCCATTTGGAGCAAAATAATATTTTAAAAAATGTAAGGTTTTTAAGTAGAGGCTATCATTTTCCCTACAGATTATTTTTCTGCAGAAGGATTTGAACCTGCCCTACATCTATATCTAACTCATGCCCAAAGTTCTGACCTCTTGGATCGGTTGGCTATTGGCTCTCCCGTGCATTCAAGAGCTTGTTTTAGAAATTACGTAATCTGTAATTGGGGAAAAAACTAAGCAAAAACGGCACCTGTCAACACTAACTCTGGACTGAAATGTCTGCTGGAAGTGTGTAACATTGTCTGATCCATCCATCTGGACAGACTATTCTTACTTAATATTTAATTAAACTAATAAGACTTGACTTTATTGTTCTAGCAATGTAAAACTAAGTTTTAAGTGTTCTAATTAAAATTTTCATTTTCTATTTGTGGTTTTTTATTGCTATAACTTAAACCCCATAGAAAATAATTAGATAGTTACAATTCCTTGCGTTATGCCTTATAATTTATTATATTAACCCATTTTATAGTTTTTCCGAAAGAATATTTATTGAGAGATAATATTGCTTTTTGAAAATTTTGAAAAACCACTCACAATTTGTTCATAGACGAAGTGAGGAACTTTCAGTATCACTTTTCAAATAAAATATAAGAAATTAATATATAATAATTGATTCCTTTCACAACTAATTTGTCAGCATATTAGTTGTGAACCCCACATAAAGTGAAAGTCTGTTGAGCGTACGAGGCCTGTCCAAAAAGTGTCCGACCTTGACGTCTGGCATGAAAATGTGCTACTCAGCAATCTACTCCCCTTCAAAGTACTCCCCTCCACAAGCAGCTACCTTATGCCAACGCTCCTTCCACTTCCAGAAACACTTCTTAAATTCATTTTTTTGAATGCCTAACAGGTCCTATGTCGCGTTTTATTTCTTTAACATCGTCAAACCTTTTTCCTTTCAAATGAATTTTTAACTTCAGAAATAGCCAGAAGTCACAAGAAGCTATGTCAGGGCTGTAGGGAGGCTATTGTAGTTATTTAATGTCATGTTTGACAAAAAAATGCTGGGTCAGATTCGAGGAATGAGCTGGCATGTGAACCAAACATGAACCAAAACATGGTTCATTTTCAAATCTTCGTGTAAAATGTTGCAAACTGACGATTTTAGTATTCCTAAATCTTCTTCCAGCTCTAAGACAGTCAATTAACAGTTTTCATTAATTGCTGCACGAACACGTTCAAAATGTTCAGCGATTCTAGCCATTAAAGGTCTGCCAGATCGCTCATCACTCTCCACTGATAGGCAGCCATTTTTAAACCGCCAAAACCACTCTTTAATTTGTGTATCGCCCAAAAATTTATTAATTAGGTTCTTCAGCATAAACTTCTCGTATAATCACAATCCTCTATGATGCTGAATGGCCAAGTTTTAATGCAGATGAGTTGCCCAACACGTTCAGTCATAGTGAAATGCGACATGCACGGATGGCAGTACTGTACGGAACAGAGCGCTGTGACTAAAGGCTCCCATCCACTATCCAACTTGGTCTGACAGACCAGTGCGTACCAGGTTTGCTTACGGTTGGAACACACAAATGTTTGATCTAGCGGGTCTCATCACACTATCCAACTTGGTCTGTCGCACAAGTCCCCAACCCGGCGCGTGAGATGTTTGCCCGACAAAAGTCAGGTACGTCGCCTCCCACATATTATCGAACCAGTCTCGTACCAACCTTTCTAGAGATCATGTCGTCTGGTGTTTTATGTATGTCAAAAATTGTTTTGTGTATAGTAGTATAGTGTTAAAAAGTGTATAGTTTTGTGAATTGGACTGGAACAATGGATGATAGGCAACGTTTGGCCGCTGCAATATTACTATTAGACGAAGCTGGCGTGTTTATTCCAAAGAAACTAAAAAGGAAACATAGGTGTTGGGTTAAAAGTTGGCTTAAAAAAAGAAATGAATATTCACATATGAATTTACTTTTAGAACTGAAAGAAAATAACCCGTATGAATTCAAGAACTATTTACGAATGACAGAAGATGAATATAAGTACCTAATTGATATATTGTCACTTTTAATCCAGAAAAAGAATACAGTGTTAAGAGAATCTATTCCAGTGGAGGATAGACTTGCTGTCACCTTGCGGTACTTGGCAACTGGTAGAAGTTTCGAAGACCTCAAATTCTCAGCAATAATATCTGCTCAATCACTTGGCAGAATTATTCCGGAAACGTGCAGAGCAATTTATCAAGTCTTAAGGTAGACATACTTAAAGGTAGGTCTATAGTGGTGTATTTACAAACAACAAACACCATAAACCAATTAATTTATAGTAAATCATTTTCTTCGGCAATTCATGTGCCACTGTAAATTCCAATAGATCGAAGTACCACAGTTTAGGAGTGTACACATCTTCCGTACCTGCTCCACTTGTCATGGAGGCATGTACTTTACCAAGTTCTCTCCTAAGCTGCTTCGAATGTTTTCTATTCTCTTCTTTATGAACCCAATTGTGACGTCAGGTATTGCAGTTTTTGTGAATTCTAGGAGGTCTCGCATAGCTAAATCCCTCTTTTGCTTGTTATAGTATTCCTTCGATGATACTTTCCACAAACAAGGTGCGTTTTTGTAAGTTTCTATGAACTCTGTCAAAAAATGTAGGATTCATAAATTTACAAACCATAGCTTTGTCCGCATCTGTAGCCTTCAATTTCTTCGCCGGTATAGGCTCAGTGTGATCTTGTTCCGTTTCTTCAGTGTCCTCCATAGTGCAATGAAATGTTCAATACACACAAAAAAATGAATACAAACAGGTGACTGTCACGGGACGTCGCTCGCAACTGGCTTGTCCTGTGTCCGCCACCGCACCCCCGGTACGGCCCAAACAGGTTTGTAGCCCCCACACACTGTCCAACACGGTGCGGGGAACCATTGTCGTCGCACGGTTGGCGCCTGTTTTTCAGCCAGCTGGAAAACCTCCGGTACGGCCAACTCGGTATGGTACGGTTCGTTCATCACCACACACCATCAAACCACAGCCCAACCCGGCCGGCTATCGAACCAAGTTGGGTGAAATCACGGACCAAGTTGGATAGTGGATGGGGGCCTTTACTGAGTGACTGGAGCGAGTTCAATGAAGGAGTAGGGTCCTGCCCCCCTCCAATAACTGGTGCCGTAGCCGAAAAGTGAACGGAAGTCGGATACTTTTTGGACAGACCTCGTATATATGCAATACACAACACATCAATTATGAAGGAAATTTAAATCCTTGCCCAGAGCTGTACAAAGTACAATAGTCATCGAAGGTTTGTACATTTTGAGATATCGTCTTTTCTTTTACTTGTATATATATCTATGTGTTTCTTCTTCTTAACATTCCATAATCTAATTTTGAATTGTTTGATATGTTGATTATGTTAAGAGAGTGCTTTTAAAACTCCACTGTTGCAACTACTGTATTTACACAACTCCTATCCCAAGTCCCTTGTGCAAGGATAATAGTCAAAAGGTTCGTTGATCTGTAGGGGATTTGTTTTCTAACCTCAGTAAAAATAACAAGTTCAATAAGAACGCTGGTATTAAGATGAACATACACAACTGAAATTTATTTATCACATGAATATTAAGTACAATAAGACAGTCAAATACATAGTAGGGTGAAAGTTATTATTTTTGTTAGAAAAAAATTCTATGCTGTAGAATTGTCTCTTAAGAAGGAACTCTTGAAGCAATTTGTTCAGCTTTTAATTTATGATTAGTGTTTAGGAGCTTCTGGCAGTCGATTTAGGAATTTTCTGCTACACGTTTTTATTTTGAAGAGGGCAATTCGGTGCAGGGAGAGAACATACCTGGAGGTGTGTCTAGTGTTGTGGCCATGAGCATTGTGTGGGTTTCAATATTGAGTCTGTTGACATGTAGAACTGCTTCGTATACATTGAGTGCTGGCAGGCAGGGTTAGTTTACCCAAGTTTTTAAATGCTTCTCCGCAACTAAGGCGGAAAGCGAGATTAGCAAGGGATCCAATTGCCATTATTCGGTCTTTATGGACAGGCTTCCACAGTTAGTTGTTACTATTACTAACAAAATCTTGGTCTTTGGGGTTTAACCGCGTCACTGGGCTATGTAGACTATTTACAAACATGACTTTTTAGCTACATTACAATCAGCCAAATTCAGGGCGAGACAAGGGCATTTTTTTCTGGTTGCCAACAGAACTGCCCCAGATGATTAGGCATATATAGGAATATTCTAACATGATAAAAAAATAACTTAATCAAATAAATTTCTTTTGTGATGCCAAGAAAAACTGTGCCAAAAGGTCATTTTTAGGTGGGGGGGGGGGGGGCAGGAGAATTAAAAAAGGTCAGGATTGAACTTAAGTTGATTGCTAAAAATAACTTCTGGATTGAAAGCTGTGACTTCTAAAAAGAACTAATCATAATTATGATTTACAAACTAACTTTATAAGAAGGATAAAAAATGACTGCAAATGATTGTTAAGGAATTTTCATTAACAATATTATATATATATATATATATATATATATATATGTATATTAATTATATTACTTTATAATATATTATAGCTTATGATACCTTAATTAAACATTTATTTTATTTTCCTTTGCCCATCTTTTCATAGTCCAAATTATTGTTTCTACTTGAGGATTAGCAGTGTTGCGCAGAAGTTGAATTACATCTGGTAGAAGCTCTCTGAAATCATGCATAAGGTTAAATGACAGGAAAACAAATTTTTTTATAGATCACAAACTCTTACCATCCGAGCCAGCAGTTGTTTTTAATTAATTATTCTTTATTTTTAAGGTGCTGACTGTCTGGACATGGGCGAATATGGATTTTGAATGAGTGTGATGAGTGAATGTAGTCATTGTTACAAACTAAAGTCGAATTCCTTAAAAAGTGTCATTAATTAATAGCCCAATGACAAATGAATAGCAGGTGGTTATCAACTGATCTTTTTCAAACTTTGTTTCGATTCTGATTGGGAACGAACTGAGAACCTTTGGCTTATGAAGCTGAGCTTTAACTAACTACGCTACTGACATCTATAAATCACCATTAAATATTATTAGCAATTCAATTATTTTGTGAATTCAGGCAAGTAGAGAATATGACAGAAGCAAAATGTCAATTTATGCTCTGAACAAAAGTGCATACAAATAAAACTATCTCAGTGAGCAGCACAATTCAATGTTGATAGCTTTATAGTCAATAAACATTCACATCATTGAAACTTTTAATTTATTTTTCCTATTTCTTAAAAAAAAAGAGAAAAATTTTAAGAATAAGCTAAGCTATTCGGTAATCTTATTATCTAAAACAAGCCACATTTGGCGAAATTTTCTTTGGCTCCAAGGATTTTTAATTTTTTGAGGGGTTTCTGACCACGAGAAATCGATTGGCACCGGTTTGAACCCTGGGAAAATTCTGATTTCTGCCTCAGAGGCTCCTTGACGTTCCATTTTTGTCGACTTCTAGCAGAAAAAATAATATGGAACCATTATCGACCTCTAGCAGAAAGTGTGTTAGCAAACTATAGGAATTTATCTCCTAAATCACATTATACTAGTACATTTTGGCAGAGACAACATTTAAGGGCTCTGCCTCCCCCCTCCCCAAATAAAAAATATGCTCAAAAACCCAAAACTGGTTGTTAATGTTAAACTAATAAACCCAAGTCAGGTAAAATTAATTTCTTAACATCATCTTTTAAAACTGTTTAAAATATTTTGTTGATTAAAATGGGGATCCTTGGCAAAGTTGAAATACCTAAGCCAAGGATAACTGACAAACAATGCAATATTATGGCAAGTAACAGGACAGGGTTGCAGTGTACCTTTTACCATGATACTTACTTAGGTTGTTTGCCAGCTATTATTAGTTGAAAAACACCGGCACAAGCACCTCTCTTGCCTTCCCAGTACTCGGGGCTAGGGTCAAGTCGTTCAAGCATATCAAATGCCTTTGCAGCATGCCAGAACTGGCCCATTCTGTAGCAGTCATTTGCCAATACCTGAATAAAAATAAATTACTTTTTCTAAATGTTAAAGGTAAATTGAAATTGTATAGCAAAACACCAGAACTATTGAACTAAATTGAACATTAGAGTGTGTGATTTGACAATAAATAGTTTAACACCTTGCTTTGTTTCCTTAGTACAAAGCCCGCCCCTTTTCCAATAAAGGTTTACATATCCTTACAGTCCTACATAAAAATGCTTACTTTCCGAGCCAACGTGCCAAAAACAAATTAATATACAAGATCTTTTTTACCTCTGACTCCAACATTTTAATCAGAACTCCTTGAAAATAATATACATACATTTATATTGCTATTAAATATATCAAAGACCACTGAGTCGGTGTGGTGGATCAATGGCTAAGGGTTTGGACTGCGAAGGGCAGTGTCCAAGGCCCCCAGCTGAGCTGATGGTCGGTACTTTGAATAAAGTTAACGCACAGGCCTGCAGGCCCATGTGAACTGCTCAGTGAAGTTTTTTTCATATAAAAATTTATAGATAGAATCATAAATTGAATTTTTTAGTTACTTTAGTGATCAAAATTTAAATAATAAGAATGTTTCTTACGTAATTTAAATAATATAAAGGCATTTAATGCATCCGGATGATTCTCTCGGTGAACAATTTACCCAAGAAACTTCTACATCAAATTGAAGTAAAATGGGCCTAGTCTCTTCTAAAACCCTTGTCATTGAAAATCATGACCACATACTTGTTAGAGTGAAAAGTTGGTGTTTGCTTATAATGTAACAGTTTTTTGGACAGAGCTGACTATCCACAAACCAGATATTGTTGACAGAATTTGTTTACATATATTTGTTCACAGAAAAGTTAGTAGCACTCAAAATTACATACATTTTTGTAAATCAATTTTGAAACAAATATTATGTTTGAACACTTAACAGTGGATTGCCATATTTTTTCTTTC
>JAQJVL010005123.1:0-37980 GCA_035578905.1 Stictocephala bisonia
GGCCCACCCATCCACCCATTCACGTACAGAAGTATTGAGCCATCCGCCTAACCAGACACGTACAGTGGTATTGACCCACCCGCCCACCCATACACATACATTGGTATGACCCACTCGCCATTCCATACACATACAGATGTATTGACCTACCCATACACATACAGTGGTATTGAACCACCCATACACATACAGTGGTATTGGCCCACCCACCCACCCATTCACGTACAGAAGTATTGAGCCATCCGCCTAGCCATACACGTACAGTGGTAGTGATCCACCTGCCCACCCATTCACTTACAGTGGTATTGACCCACTTGCCCGCCCATATACGTACCCTCGTTTGGGATACATTATGCAATATACTAGTCGGTTTAATTTAAATCAACAAGTGTAAGTTATACTTCACTATCCATTAGTTAGGGGTAGTCTTGTTTCAATTTGATATTGATATATTATTACAGATTTTAAAATATAATTTTACTATAATTGAATTAATATCTTTAATTTTCCCAAACTATGTCTCAGCTAAGACATTTTCAATATGACGCGTCCTTTAGTATAACTAAACAAGAGCTACAGGAAATGACATTCTGCATTCATAATCGTTAGTTAACATCATTATATTTAATCGACTCGGTGTTCGTTAACACAGTTACTGAGAGTAATCTGAATTTAATTACAGCTCCTAACATTGTTACATTGCAATAAAATAATTAATTTTAACTTTTCAGGAAAATTTCCTGTAACTTAAAGAAATGAATCATATATTATAAGTTAGTAAAATATAAAACATGTGTAATAGTATCCTTATGATGTCATAAGGACGAGTACTTTCTGTGTGTATTACATAATTTAATACATAGAGTAACTCTGAACACATATTAGTTACTGTCTGTCATATTAGTTACTGTGATAATTGTTGACACCTGTCCACTGGGTAAATAGTCCCTAATTATAGCTTCCCTTAATTACACACTCCCTCAGGCTTCCAATTTGGCTTTGGTTGGTTTAATTGGCATCATTTTTCAAATTATAGGCTCTAATGAACCTCAAATTTGGCTTAATATTAATAAAGTTAATATATAATAGTACTGTACTTTGTCTGATAACTCTTGTTGCGATTTATGGTACTTTGTTATTTTATGAAATATATTTTTCCTAATTATCATAAACCTTTACTCAATGAAACCACACTATTACAGTAACATTTGTCCACCAAACACACTTACACCTTGTCGTTCTCTCTCTTAACCAGATTTAGACACACAGCCAGTGATACAAGAAGAATTATAGACGTAACATGGATTGTCTTTTTTCCTTAGAAGTCATTGGGGGAACAGAGATTCTACACTGTTAATTATCTAAGGTCATCTTGACATGCCTGATAAAATAATGGAAAAATATAAATATCTATATCATCAGTGTAATTATTATGTACACAACTATGTATATTTACGTAATAATAATAATAATAATAAAATAAAACACCCGACAAGATTTATAAAATTTAAGGATGAAGTATTTCGTGCATCACACTATTGGCAGTTAAATGCCTAAGTGTAAAAACAAATAAAGTATATAAATAGTAAACAAATGATGGATTGTGCCTTTTTTTGACTTGGTATTAAATTAAGTAAACAGAGAGTGGTAAAATGAAATGAGAAAAGAAGAATGAAAAAGGATGAGGCAAAAAATAAATGCTTAAAGGTTATATGACTTGATTGCATTGATGACTTAACGATGTTTGCTAAATATATGGAAACTGCAACAAGGCAAGGAAATATAAATTTAAAAAGAAATAGCACAGCAAGTAGGACCTCAGAAGAAGAAGAAGATCAAGTTAAGAGAAAGGCAACAGACGGAAAACAGAGTAAACTTTTTATTATGACATAAAAAAAGAAAATTAGAGTACAATTGACAAATAGAAAAAGAATGAATGATGTTTGATCGAAAACAAAATCTTTTATACACGGGAATCATAAAACATATGAACTGGATAAGAAAAGTATGGAAAGATCTGAAAGAAATAACAATTAAAAAAGAAGACCTTAAAAACAGATACAAGCGTAGAAAAAACACATATATGGATGGTGAGCCAAAGAACTGAAAAAAGAATACCGGAATAGCATAGTCTGAAATTACAAAGAAGGCGCACAGTGAAAAGTGAATGGCGCATTAGAAAATGTCACCACAAGGGAACGTTTCGTATAGTCGTCAGAGGCTGAGGCTCGTATGATAGTAAGTACTGTAGTATTAAATAGTTAATGAATTAATGAAGGATACCAAATTTATGATCTTAGTATAATCTTAAAAACTACGCAACTAATGGTTATATTATATAATTATTACTTTTATAATGATACGACAATGTTATGTACTTAACCTCTTATAATTTCAATAGAAAACATTGAGAAAGCAACGTATGTTTGTGAATTGATCAGCAAGTAGGTGTCATCAAACAAGTTGCTTTACAAATAAACTATATATTTATATTAATAATAACGTTTTTAATTTAAATCATAAACCACATTAAATATTCCAAATTTGAATTGAAATAAAATGATATTGACGAACTAGTTACATTCAGTGTTTCTGAATAATTTGATTTGACTTAAACATTGACATCAATTGACTGTTGTGGTTGTGATGTCAAAGATTAGCACTGTTCAGATAATAATTTGATTCTGATTATCTCTGACGTAGACTACAAAATGTCAGGTGTCCAGTGGTTACTGTAAGGAAGAATTTATTAGTCCTAAGTTGGTTTGGTGTATATTAACCTTTTTTACCATAAAGCTATTATTTTAATTATTAAGTAAAATGATAAAAATGGCCAAACTATATACATTATTTACAAAGGCATAAACATTACACAACGTTCTTAGTTACTCATTTACTATTGCATTTCGTGACCACTCATGGATGGAAATTCTATAACAGGCGTCTTATTGTTCATCTATACATTGATTAGCAATTGCTGTTTTATTTTGAAAATTGAATACTTTTGAATTTCAATAAATCCACATGAGCCTAAATACTTTAATTAAAGAGTGTGGCATTACGAACTAACTAGATTGCCGATCCTTAGAAATGCTTAATTATTAATAACCTAACAGCCAGGCATTTATCGTCCAATACTAATCAAATGAATCCTAATCCCTCTTGGCCAATTTTATTGTTAAGTTTTATAATATATTTGAACAATTCAAACGGTTAAAACATATCAGTTCAATGGAGCTTTTTAAGTAAAGGTTCCTTATAATGAACCTTTTGGTTCGTTACTTATGGTTAGTATATACAGGGTGCCTACGAAAGTTGTCTCAAACGCATTATGGGCGAACCATTTGACCAAGAACATTGCTGTAGTCACCCCCCCCCCCATATCAGATGCGTAATATCAAATAAAATTATTTTCATTATTGTTAGACTTCAGCATTGAGGATCCAGGGTTCGAATCTTAAAATATTTTAATACAAATATATAGACTATGGCATATCATATTAAATGTTTTAACGCCTTGAGTGTTTTGGTGTAATCAGATTTGAGTGTTACTTATCCGTTTCAAAATGGCGGCCAAAAGTATGTAAAAAATAGCAAATTTTTGTTTTAATCGCTAAATGCACAGCTTAATCTTAATATAAAATCCAAAAATAGTTCTGAATTTTTAATAAAATTCTCTTAAAAGTTATATCAAATATGGCTCAATGTTAGAATATTATATCATTTTTTATTTTGAAAACCCCAAAATAAAAAAATCTTAAACAGTAAGAACATGATTGTTGCATACCAAATAAAAGAGCGTAAAAACTGAAAAACCTTTATATTTAGACAATAGGTCTATCATAAATAATAACAAAGTTGTGGCTAAAAACTTTAAATTTGTTAGCGTTTTTTTGTGTTTGGACATACGGTGCACTCCCGCTTATTATCAGCTGATTAAAACGATCAGCTGATTTTGCCCATCATTACAAAAAGTATGTGTTCTCTATTACTTTTATTTTTTGTAATCAAACATATTCTATACAAACCTTGCAGTTGTGTTGTATATTGCAAATTTCAATTAATTTGTGAAGAATTGTCAAATAATATTTTTCTATTATAAATTTATTATATATTTGTTTTGATTTGCGTTTTTTCATTAGTTTATGTTTACTCTCTTTTTTAACTTTTTAAGTCTTCAATGGTTTAGGTTTACTCTCTTTTTTACATTTTTTTAGTTTTGATTTTCATTTGTTTATGTAAATCTCATTTTTTTGTAAAATGCCATACACAAATGAAGAAGCATTAGTATGTTATTGGTTTTGGATGAGTGTCTTACCAATTTCAGGGCTGCTGAAAGGCTTTTTTCTGAACAATACTATCAAAGTTATAAGAGTTTTGAGCGCTTAGCCAATAGAGTACGAACAACAGGACAAGTTCAGGTCTCTAATCATAAAAGACGGGACTCTTTGGTAAAACAACAGAGGTCAGCTAATATTTTAGCTGCGGTAACAATTAATTGATCCTCAAGTGTCTACGTGGCGCCTTGAAAGTAGATCCACTATCAGCAGAATCCTTAAAGTCAATAGTTTCCACCCGTATCACATTTCCACTGCCCCAAGAACTTGAAGCTAATGATCATTTGCACCACATTAACTTATCACTATGAGCCCAAAAAATGATTAACAATAATCCAGAATTTAATTTTAATGTTTTTGACTGACGAGGCCACATTTAAAACTAATGGACAAGTTAATAGATATGCCATGCACTATTTGAGCCCTACTAATCCTCATTGGGTTAGGGAGGTGAATCAACACAGACAGTGGTCACTGAACGTCTGGTGTGGCCTACTCGATGGGCAAATACTTTTTTGATGGACATTTGCCAGGAAAATTGTACAAAAACTTCCTAAACAATGAATTTTATTCCTAGTTTTACTTAATGATATTCTCATAGAAAGACAGCTACAAATGTGGTTCATGCAAGATTGGTGTTCAGCACATTACCACCGTGACGTAAGATTCAATCTCACAGCTATGTTTGAACAACATTGGATTGGGAGAGTGGGTCCAGTACACTGGCTGGTGGGATCTCCAGATCTTACTTGCATAGACTATTTATTAACTGTGGGTTAGAATCAAGGATATTGTTTATCAATATGCTCCTATATCAAGAGCGAACATGAAAGATAGAATAAGAGAAGAAAGTGCACAAATAAGTAGGGAATAAATAATCCATGCTATTGAAGCTTACCCTTCACGGATTGAAAAGTGTATTGAAGTTGGTGGCGGACTCTTTGAGCACCTATTACAGTGAAGAGGAAAATTGAATCATCTTGCTTAGTTAAACCAGATCGTAACAACACATTTAAAGTTTTTAGCCACACTGTTATTATTATTCAAGATAGACCTATTATTTAAATATAAAAGTTTGTTAGGTTTTTACGCTTTCTTATTTGGTATGCAACAAGCCTGTCTTCCAGTTTATAATTTTTATCTCTTGGTGTTTTCAAAATTGAAAAAAAAAAAAAAAATAAAAAAAAAAATAAAAAATAAAATGTAAAAATGAGCCATATTGCATATAATTTTAAAGATAATTTTCTTAGAAATTCAGAACTATTTTTGGATTTAATATAAAGAATAAGCCGTGCATTTATTTATTAAAACAAAAATGTGATATTTTTTACATAATTTTGCCCGCCATTTTGAAAAGGATAAGTAATACTCAAATCTGATTACACCAAAATACTCAGGGTGTCAATACATTTAATATGATACGGCACATGCTACATGTTTGCATTAAACTATTTTAAGATTCGAATCCTGGAACTTCGATGCTGGAGTCTAACAATAATGAAAATATTTTTATTTGATTCTACGCATATAGTTTGGGGGGGGGGGGGGGGAAGACTACAGCCATGTTCTTGGTCAAATGTATGCCCACAGTACGTTTAAGATACCTTTCGTAATACAACCTGTATAATAAAATTATGTATGTGTTATTTTGCTTGAATTTGTTATGTACAATCTAACATCAATAATAAAGTGCAAATTAATTATTAATGTTCCTTTTCTTAACAGAACATATACTCAAATCACAAACATAAGTAGCTATTGTGAAATTGTTATAAGCAATGATTAATCAAAGTACAAACAATAGCATCTATAATATAGTAAACGGGATGTATTTTCTATTTACTTTTAAAATAGCAATCATATAAAACTGAATTATATTAACAATTGTTTCCCTAATACTGTGAACTTTGTATTTACTTTGAGCTACAGTAAGTAAACATTTTATCACTTTTAGGAAATCAGTATTAAGTTTAATAACTACTTAATGAACAAATGGTTTTAATGTAGTTACTTTGAAATAAGCACGTAAACAACCAAAGATATATAAGAAACTTAAGAAAGCTGATTAAAAAAACTTATTGATAGATTCAGATTGCGGTAAAATAAATCAACATTAGTTATATATTTCTTTAATTTATTTTTAAGATTAACACAATAACTATAAACCTACTGGCTTCACTCAGTATTGTATTAATTATTACATTTATTTAATACAAATGTGTTTAGCAGTATCTTTAGAATTACATTTTTATATCTGCTATTAAGGGGTTAGGGGAAATTGCAGGTGATTTAAAACTAATACCAAAGTTCAGCCTCAAACCAAAGTTCACCATGATGGATAGTTCACTTGGGAATATCAGCGCAGTTTACCTGATTTATGTCGAGAAAGATGACGTAATATTTAACTTAAAATTGCTATATTATGTTGTTTTTTAAATGAGCTTGTTAGTATTTATACAGTAAAATGTTATAGAAATTGCAAAATATAGTAAAATAAGTAAAGTACTATTAATTGTATTATTAATAATCTTAACGTATTGTAAACCATTGCAAACTGATATGTTCTAAACAATGCACCAGTTACTTAAAAATTATAATACAAATTCTAGTTTCTCAAATAAAATTACTTATTGAAGGATTTTATAAGAATAACTTGTTTTGGCACCACAAAACAAAACAATCCATTTTGTAAATCAGTGGGGAAAAAAGGAAAAACTAATTACTAACTAAAATAGTTTGGCTTCTTAAGTTGAAGCACATAGGGCGATGAAAAATTTACAAGTTCGTCTGCCATTTCGACGTATTTACACACAACGTCTTCGGGTACTAGTTAAGTTGCTGCCTAAAAACCAAGTGAGTTCCTTCCTGAGGATGATGAGTGAATAAAAACTGAAACGTTAGACATGTTTGTGAGAATTTTTCATAGAACGGTACTGTAAATTATTTGAATTATTTTAAATATAGATTTTTATCAATTCAAACTTGATTGATACTAAGGAGATAGTAGAGCATGTAAAAAATTAATTTTTCTGTAAAAAACTAGGTTTGACAGTATGGTGACTGGTGAAATTCTATTACGACTAGGATAGTTTGATTAGATTAAATGATCTACAAAAGTTGGACTAAACGGAGCCACCTTATCATATTTTGAGAACCATATTTCAGTCCGACTTTTTAAAAGCTATACTATGCTGGAAAAACACCATAATGTAAATACTAAATCCATAAAAAGGTAAGACTAATCAATTAGCTTTATGTTTAGTTATAATAAATAAATAAATATACTTAGAGAAATGTTGATTTATACAAATTTACCAAGGATGTCGTAAGATTGTTCCGAAAAGCTGTAAATCTGTCATGCTCTTCAGTTATTTTAGTAACATTAATTGTTGTTGTCATCTGGAAATGGAGTTATTGGATGAGCCCTTAAATATATTAATTATTTTATGAGATTATTACTTTACATGTTGTCTAATGTGTTTTCTATTTATCAGCATTATAATTACTAAATTAAATATTCATTATAAAATATCTTCGTCAAATTTTAACACACTTTCTGACTGTGCTCAAATTATAAGTTGTGTTAGTGTTACATTAATTGTGTTCCTGACTTTAAGTAAAACAATAATAACACTTACACTTTCACAATTTACTACAAATAATAAATATAATATGTAAATAGAAAATAATGAATTAACTGTAAGTAAATAACTGTGCTTAGTTAGAATAAAACAATCTTAAAAATACAAAAACAAACTAATTGTCTTTCACTTAACGATTGTTCATTCTCTACGATTTGATATCCATTAAACAATACGTGTATTAGTAACTTATATTTATGACAAATTATGAAAATACTATTGTAATTGATAATAATTTATCCTATTTTTTTATAAAAGTTTAAACATTGTGTAATTATTACCACCACAAGTATATTCTTTATTTTAATTATTATTTTGCACAAAAAAATTCTACAAGTAGTCTTTTTTATATATTCCTCTAGACTATGGCTTATTTGAGGGAAAATCGTATATATATATAAATATATTTTCTATTATATTTACATTACAAAGTACATTTTATCAATTTATTTATTTCATTGTAACTTTTCAATTAGTAGTTATTATTGTTATTTTTTTTACTTTATTAACAAACATGCTAAGTCTCTTCATATTTATACAATTAAAACATAGAACTAAATCAGGCATTTAATAAAAATGATATAAATTCAAAATCAAAATCTTATTAGGCCTAAATACATATAAATATGATAAAAAATGTAAATATAATATAGTGTTACAGATTAAAATAAAACATAACATAATACAGCTCAGTATAAATATCCAGGCAACTCCAAATATTAAGAAAATTAACGAGAGTAAACACATATCAACAATAACAACAACAACAACAAAAACAAAATCAATAAAACAACAATAAATTACCCGGTGGAATATTCATTTTCAAAAAATAATTTAGGGCAAGAAAAGTACAGGTTGTAGAAGTGTAAATGTTTTGAATATATCAAAACTACTATCAACGGAACTGAATGTACACCAAAGAGGGGTGAAATCTACAAAAAACCATAACATAAACGAGTTGCATCCCTGTCCTGTTTTTCAATATTCAACAGATTAGTTAGGGTTATGTTGACAAATAAATGATTTAAGGTCTGATTCGTTCAATATGATTACATTATCCTATTATGTTTGTAAAAATGTGTGTCTGTGTATATGTGATAATAAGTTCTTTGTGTTTTGTTTTTAATTGTGACTAACCAATGTGATTGTGATGTATAACCTAAAACTTATTATTGGTGTTGGTTGGTAAATAAATATCAGTATATTGGTGAGTAAGCCTAATATTTTATGTTATGTTTGTTAACTAATTAAATAATTATTAAGGTGTATTTTCAACTGGCTGTAATTATATAAATGTTGTAGATCTAGAGCTAATGAGTTAATTAGTGATGGGAATTTATATGCAAGCATTAGCCTACCATAATTATTGTAATGCCTTTGCACTTGATATTGTCTATGCCTCAAATTATATTGCAAATCACGTCGAATTCTATAATATTTATTGAAATAATGTTTAATCAGGTTAATGTATCCAGCCGAAAAAATTACTTTCATTATTCCTAGCCACTCCAATGGAATACTACAAAACAGTACTTTCAATATCCTTGTTAAGACAATTTTAATTGTATTTTGACATATTCAGGGGCTAAATAGTAAACAGTTATTCAATACTGAAACATACTTTGCACAAGATAATAATAAATAAGTCTCTTTTTGCTTACATAACAATTTTGTCCAATCCTCGTACACTTAAACAGTACTATTATTAGGCAATTTGTTAGATAGACTATATGTGAATGAAATTTTATATCTGAGTCTAAAAAATTCCAAGATCCTTTCTTTAAAGTATGACAAAATGTAGGATATTTACAAGAAAAGTACAAGTAAACGTCACACAACACAAATTTATTACAATATAAACACAAAATGCATAAATATATTACGATACAAGTAGAACATGCACAAATATTATGGTGATCAATTTCGGTGAACCCCGCTCACCTTCCTCAGACCAGAGGGATTCCCAAAAGATGATTCCCTCTGGTTATCATTTTATGAAATCTATTAACAATTTGACAGTAAATTTCCTCTGGGTCCATTATATCCAATATTGGCCACCAATTCTCCTGTTGAATAGCAAAACTAACGTTTTTATAATCTATAACATCTTTAAGAATCTTTTCCTTAATAGTTCTGTTCTTGCCAAAGTCTACAATCAATCCTGTCCAGTAATGATCTGCTATCTTATTTTCTATCACATAGGCTATCTATTTACTACCAGGCAATCTTACATTAATTTGGTCTAAATATTTCGATAGCAATACATTATTATATAATTCTATAGTTGTAGTACTAATTATGTTTTGCATTTCATAAGTATAAAGAGTATCCAAGTAGTTCCCTGAACCATAAACATTAGTCAAGTAACATAAGTTAATATCCTCTAACATAATTATATTTTTCTCATTCATTATTATATCAGATGACAATACATTTCCTAAGTACTCGTTAAAAATATTAACATTCATATTGGGGGGCCTTTGACATGGGGGTAATATTAATTGTTCATTGTTACAATTTATTTTCATCAGAACTACAGTAATTGAATATTAACATTGAATGCATTTCCAATTTTATTGGATGAAATTTTATCTTATTTCTAATATAAATTAATAAGCCTCCTCCATTACCTGCAGGTCAAAAATTATAGACATTTTAAAAACCATTTATACCATACAATTTATCTTCATCTGTTACAATAATGTATGATACAACAATTATATCTAAGCAATTTAAAATATTTTCTATAAATACTAGAAAAATATTCCAGTACTTTTTGATTCTTCTAATATCAGTACAAATAATGTGCAGGTTTCCATTTAGTTAATTTTAACTCTATAACATCATTTATCTGTTGCCAATCAGAGAGGGATGTGAATTTATAATCTGTATTTAGGTTTTCCTCATCTAAATATATGTTTATAAATTATACCATACGTTAAATTAATATATAAATAATAAACTATAATATATACTTTAACAAGACCTATATAACAAAAATAAATATTTATAAATTTAACAACAAGAAAATAAATAACAATAAATAAAAAACAACAACTATTTAACAATGAATTAAAATACAATTAAATAATAAACGAAAATAATTAACAATAATGGAATAGTTAGATTATTTAAGTGAAATAAATATTTTAATTAGTTTAATAAAAAATTATAGGGATGAAAAGATCCATTTTCATTGTAAACTTATTTTATTTTTAGATAGGCTATCTATCTTATAAGCTGCATGTATTCAGTTTTGGCTATTTGAATTGCTTTGGAAGTATTATCCTTTTTTTACCATAATTCTATTACCGTTCATCCAGATGTTTTTACATCCCTTACTTCTCCGAACCCGGTTCACCTTGGCTGTTAGGTCTGAGAAGTTGGGAGTGAGATGATCATTAAAATGTATTGCTCTATCTGGATGAACATAATTTTTTATTAAAGAAACTTAGTACTACATTTCCTAGCTTAACTAATTTTTTTAAAATACCAAAAAATAAAAATGTTTGAAGTACTTTCATGAATTTTTCATTTTATAATTTGAAACTAGAAACGGATTTCATAAATAAAACACTATTTTAAACCCCATAAAAAATACACTAAGTAATTTTATTCTGTTAGGATTTTATAAAGGGACACAAAAACATGTTGATTTAAATTTTAATTCGTTTCATTTTGCGTTACAAAAGAAAACCTGTATCAAAAGGCTTTCATCGAATACAATTTAAACTCTTTTTTTAATATCATGATAGAACGTCCTTTTCCAATAAATCCTGTAACAATTTGGATTGTAGTTAAAATATATAGTAGACAGTTTAATGTTCTTGAGAATATCATATTAATCATATGGCTGTGTAATAATAAAAATTTTTAATATTTTTGGACATATAACATATTCTTAATCATATTCGATAATTTAAATCCAATTTTAAAGAAAATGCGTATATTCCGAGTTAAGTATTAAATTACTTTCATTCTTTATTATTTTATTTCTTTAAATAGAGGTTTCTAATTTAATAATTCTGTAGTAATCTAAGAGGAGAGACGTTATAAAAAAACATTAGTTTTACGTTATATGTAAGAATCTTATAGTTCCTTATTTTTATCTTGGATACACCAACAGAATAAATATTGCTTTGATCGACCTAAATATGTTTCATGGAAATAGAATGAAACATGGATAGTGGTAAAAACCACTGAACTTGGAATATACTTTAGCGTTGAAAAAGAGCAGAAGTTGTAAACGAAACACCGTTACATCAGTCAGCTGAGAACAGCAGTGACTGTGTACTGTGTAGCCACGTCAAGAAGTTACCTTCACCCATTTGTAGCAAGACTGACATCAGTCAGCTGAGCACATACAGCAGTGACTGTGTAGCCACGTCAAGAAGTTACCTTCACACATTTGTAACAAGACTGACATCAGTCAGCTGAGAACATACAGCAGTGACTGTGTAGCCACGTCAAGAAGTTACCTTCACCCTTTTGTAGCAAGACTGACATCAGTCAGCTGAGAACATACAGCAGTGACTGTGTAGCCACGTCAAGAAGTTACCTTCACCCTTTTGTAACAAGACTGACATCACTTAGCTGAGAACATACAGCAGTGACTGTGTAGCCACGTCAAGAAGTTACCTTCACCCTTTTGTAGCAAGACTGACATCAGTTAGCTGAGAACATACAGCAGTGACTGTGTAGCCACGTCAAGAAGTTACCTTCACCCTTTTGTAACAAGACTGACATCAGTCAGCTGAGAACATACAGCAGTGACTGTGTAGCCACGTCAAGAAGTTACCTTCACCATTTTGTAACAAGACTGACATCAGTTAGCTGAGAACATACAGCAGTGACTGTGTAGCCACGTCAAGAAGTTACCTTCACCCTTTTGTAGCAAGACTGACATCAGTTAGCTGAGAACATACAGCAGTGACTGTGTAGCCACGTCAAGAAGTTACCTTCACCCTTTTGTAGTAAGACTGACATCAGTTAGCTGAGAACATACAGCAGTGACTGTGTAGCCACGTCAAGAAGTTACCTTCACCCTTTTGTAGCAAGACTGACATCAGTTAGCTGAGAACATACAGCAGTGACTGTGTAGCCACGTCAAGAAGTTACCTTCACCCTTTTGTAACAAGACTGACATCAGTTAGCTGAGAACATACAGCAGTGACTGTGTAGCCACGTCAAGAAGTTACCTTCACCCTTTTGTAGCAAGACTGACATCAGTCAGCTGAGAACATACAGCAGTGACTGTGTAGCCACGTCAAGAAGTTACCTTCACCCTTTTGTAACAAGACTGACATCAGTTAGCTGAGAACATACAGCAGTGACTGTGTAGCCACGTCAAGAAGTTACCTTCACCCTTTTGTAACAAGACTGACATCAGTTAGCTGAGAACATACAGCAGTGACTGTGTAGCCACGTCAAGAAGTTACCTTCACCCTTTTGTAGCAAGACTGACATCAGTCAGCTGAGAACATACAGCAGTGACTGTGTAGCCACGTCAAGAAGTTACCTTCACCCTTTTGTAGCAAGACTGACATCAGTCAGCTGAGAACATACAGCAGTGACTGTGTAGCCACGTCAAGAAGTTACCTTCACCCATTTGTAACAAGACTGACATCAGTTAGCTGAGAACATACAGCAGTGACTGTGTAGCCACGTCAAGAAGTTACCTTTACCCGTTTGTAACAAGACTGACATCAGTTAGCTGAGAACATACAGCAGTGACTATGTAGCCACGTCAAGAAGTTACCTTCACACATTTGTAACAAGACTGACTTCAGTCAGCTGAGAACATACAGCAGTGACTGTGTAGCCACGTCAAGAAGTTACCTTCACCCGTTTGTAACAAGACTGACATCAGTTAGCTGAGAACATACAGCAGTGACTATGTAGCCACGTCAAGAAGTTACCTTCACCCTTTTGTAGCAAGACTGACATCAGTCAGCTGAGAACATACAGCAGTGACTGTGTAGCCACGTCAAGAAGTTACCTTCACCCGTTTGTAACAAGACTGACATCAGTTAGCTGAGAACATACAGCAGTGACTATGTAGCCACGTCAAGAAGTTACCTTCACCCTTTTGTAGCAAGACTGACATCAGTCAGCTGAGAACATACAGCAGTGACTGTGTAGCCACGTCAAGAAGTTACCTTCACCCTTTTGTAACAAGACTGACATCAGTTAGCTGAGAACATACAGCAGTGACTGTGTAGCCACGTCAAGAAGTTACCTTCACCCTTTTGTAACAAGACTGACATCAGTTAGCTGAGAACATACAGCAGTGACTGTGTAGCCACGTCAAGAAGTTACCTTCACCCTTTTGTATCAAGACTGACATCAGTCAGCTGAGAACATACAGCAGTGACTTTGTAGCCATGTCAAGAAGTTACCTTCACCCGTTTACAACAAGACTGACATCAGTCAGCTGAGAATATACAGCAGTGACTGAGTAGCAACGTCAAGATGTTACCTTCACACATTTGTAACAAGACTGACATCAGTTAGCTGAGAACATACAGCAGTGACTGTGTAGCCACGTCAAGAAGTTACCTTCACCCGTTTGTAACAAGACTGACATCAGTTAGCTGAGAACATACAGCAGTGACTATGTAGCCACGTCAAGAAGTTACCTTCACACATTTGTAACAAGACTGACATCAGTCAGCTGAGAACATACAGCAGTGACTGTGTAGCCACGTCAAGAAGTTACCTTCACCCATTTGTAACGAGACTGTTGAGTGTTGACTGAACTACCCACCGTGTATCTTCTTGACAAACGCCACACTTTTCTTATAAGTCTTCTAGTTTGTTTCCAGACATTTTGTCTTAACCATATGAAAGAATCCATATATAACTTTGAACATTTAAAATAAAATTGTTGCTTAGTTATATTTAATAAAAATAAAATAGAGTATAGGCAAAAAAAAAAAAAAAATACAAAGACTTAAGGTAAAGAAAATTAGTACAAACTTTCTTTTTGACTTTCGAGCCTAAATATGTAACTATTAATTATGTTCACCTTATACAAACCTATAGAGCAAAAGATTTTCAAAATAACATTTTGAACGTAGGTTTTTGTACTAAAAGAAAATGACATTAGATATTTACAATCGTGAGGGGGACAGGATCAGCGAATGAAATTTGAATTAATAAATAATGGGCTTATTAAATTCCAATAAGTACATTTGTTCACGTGCTTTATTTATAAAGATATTAATTTGTTTGCTTGTTATAGTTTTCTTGTTACTATCACTTATAGTGTAACGTTAAACATCAAAGTATTTAATAGTTTACCAATTATTTCTGTATATTTTTTAATTGGTTACCATTAATGAAAACTGTTGCCCGTTGTTTCATAAATTTGATAATATTAATTGTTGGACTATAAGTGTATACAGTTAAACGTTCAAATAATATTGGTAATAACTTTGCTGACTAGCCCCTAGTTTAAATAAATATTCTTAGAAATGTAAATGAACAAGAATACATAACTTTCTAATTGAATCAGATGTAATATTTGAGGTGTTATATATTTCTAAAGGTAAAATATCTCCGAAGAATTTTCTCGAAGACGAGCTATAGTTTCAGCAAGCTGCTGCTTGCAAATAGAATATTATGCAATTAGATTTTAATCGTTTTTAAAATATGATTATTTTATATGGTCTTATTTTTATTTTAGTTGAGAATGTAATATCAAATAATAATAACGAGAGAAGTTGGTAAATTATTAAAGGATAACATTATTAGACTTGTTGATATTATTATAACTATACACAAGACATGTGTTTTATTTTTTGTTCATACCCGATTTAGATGAAGTTATATTTTATAATTTAATTCTATGTTAAAATTGTTTAATGAACATAATAGTAATAATTTACCATTTTTCCAAACTATTTTAATAGGATTAATTATTAAATAATATAACCTTATTTAATTCTGAACAAATGAAGATGGTCTTTCGAGACAGAAAACGATATTGTTTATAAAAACAAACATCACAAAAGATTGCTAAGTGTTGTTCTTTATATATATATATTCACAAAAGCTTAATTTCAACAAAATATAATCTACATAAATTTCGTCTTAACAAAAATATACATAAGCATGAAAAAAGAAATTCGAGTCAACTAAATCAAAACAATGTGAATACTCAACAGCAGAAAAAACATCAATATATGATTAATAACTGAAATAATATATTACCTTATAAATTAAGAAATCTAGAATTCGAAATATTCCAAAAAAAAACTTTATGGAACTAAAAAGATTGTTTACGTAAAATTTAAGATTTCTTTAAAAATTAGCTGTAATATTTACATTTATTTAACTTTTAATATACTTATTTTATTAGCAAGGCATATAGCACAAAAAATAACAATTGTTAAGTTGGTTTTGAATATTTCAATAAATTTTCTAATATTATGTTTTATTTCACAGGCTATGACGTGTGTGTTATTGAACGGACCAGGAGCCTCCATGAGTTTTTGGGAAATACTGTAAAACTTACGAACAGATTCTTCAACTTCCTGTTGCTGGCATTCTTCATCTACATATTTTTTAGGGAAGCACAAATACCACTTACAGCATATTGGAATAAAGACCGATTAAATGATAGTTTTGTAATCGTTTAACTTATGACATTTGTTATAATTTTCCTTTCAAGTTTCATTAACAGCCAACTATATTCAGTAATCAACATCACCTACGAAACTACAAATGAAGTGAATAGACCGACTTAAACACCAAATATTCTTATACTTACAGTTGAAATAATTTACACATGGTTTTTAGTATAATGTACCATTCAAGTTTCATTAACAGCCAACTATAATCAGTGATCAAAATCACCTACGAAACTACAAATGAAGTGAATAGACTGACTTAAACACCAAATATTCTTATACTTACAGTTGAAATAATTTACACATGGTTTTTAGTATAATGTACCATTCAAGTTTCATTAACAGCCAACTATAATCAGTGATCAAAATCACCTACGAAACTACAAATGAAGTGAATAGACCGACTTAAACACCAAATATTCTTATACTTACAGTTGAAATAATTTACACATGGTTTTTAGTATAATGTACCATTCAAGTTTCATTAACAGCCAACTATAATCAGTAATCAACATCACCTACAAAACTACAAATGAAGTGAGTAGACCGACTTAAACTCCACATAGTCTTATACTTACAGTTAAAATGTCTTAAATAATACATTCTCTAGATACAATTCTAAAGTGTACACTAATTTATCATGTCCAAAGGAAAATTTTAAAATTTTATTTTATATCTGCATAGTATTTACACGTTCGCATTATTAAGAATCTTAATGTTTAGGTTTAAAATTTTATTAGACTTCGTTCTAGCCCTTAACCAAACTGTCATATACAAAAGAGACCAAGTGACCTTTTTAACAATTTACTCAATTTCCTCTTATGTTATATACTAATTTAACTTTTATATTATACACTTAACAGTAGCAATAGAAACTAACCACACTGTCCATTAATTCATGATAGTCAATATCTAGCAGCGTAAAAACAGTGATTTCTTCATATAATAATAAATTATTCCAAAATAAATTTTTATGGTAAAAATAATAGATACATGAAGAAGTTTTATGACAAATAACACAAGTATTATATAATAATTTACAAATATACAATTGATAAAACCAATTATTAAAAAATATCAAGAAAACTAACTTATCAAAACAAGAACTGTTACACAAAATAAAAAAAATAAAATAAATAAATTAACGTAACAATAATAAATGTAACGAAACTCTTTATATTATTTAGTAAGTGAACACAATATAATAAACTTATATCTTAAATTCAGTCCTACTTATTAGCTTAGCAACTTGTTAAAATTCTACTATACATGCAATGAATAATTTATTAAATTATATATTTATTGTTATTAAACATATGTAATTACACGTACAGTAGAGCTAACAAACCCACACAACCCTACATGTACAATTGTCCTAAACAATTCACACAACCCTACACATACATTGGTGCTAATTAAACAGCACAACCCTGCACGTACATTGGTGCTAATTAACCTGCACAATCCTACAAGTACATTGGTACTAATTAACCTGCACAATCCTGCACGTACATTGGTGCTAATTAAACAGCACAATACTACAAGTACATTGGTGCTAATTAAACAGCACAATCCTACACATACATTGGTGCTAATTAACCTGCACAATCCTGCACGTAAATTAGTGCTAATTAATCTGCACAAACCTACACGTACATTGGTGCTAATTAACCTGCAAAATCTTGCACGTACATTGGTGCTAATTAACCTGCAAAATCCTGCACGTACATTGGTGCTAATTAACCTGCACAATCCTACACGTACATTGGTGCTAATTAACAAGTACTACTCTACACGTACAGTGGTGCTAATTAACCAGAACAAACCTGCACGTACATTGGTGCTAATTAAACTGCACAATCCTACACGTACATTGGTGCTAATTAACAAGTACTACTCTACACGTACAGTGGTGGTAATTAACCTGCTAATTAACCAGCACAATCTTGCACGTACATTGGCGCTAATTAACCAGCACAAACCAACACATACATTGGTGCTAATTAACCAGAACAACCCTACACGTACATTCGTGCTAATTAACCTGCACAATCCTGCACGTACATTGGTGCTAATTACCCTGCACAATCCTCCTCGTACATTGGTGCTAATTAACCAGCACAATCTTGCACGTACATTGGTGCTAATTAACCAGCACAAACCTATACATACAGTGGTGCTAACCAACCAACACAAACCTACACGTACAGTGGAGCTAACAAAACAGCAAATCCCTACACGTACTATGGTGCTAATCAATCAGCACTTTCCGGCACGTCCAGTGGTGCTAATTAACCAGCACTACCCTACACGTAAATTGGAGCTAACCAACTAACACTACCCTACACGTACATTGGTGCTAATAAACCAGCACTACCCTACACGTACAGTGGTGCTAATTAACCAGCACTACCCTAAACGTACATTGGAGCTAACCAACCAAAACAAACCTACACGTACATTAGAGCTAACAAACCAGCACAACCCTACACGTACAGTGGTGCTAATTAACAAGCACAAACCTACACATACAGTGGTGATAACCAACCAACACAACCCTACACGTACAGTGGAGCTAACAAAACAGAAAATACCTACACGTACAATGGTGCTAATTAATCAGCACTTCCCAGCACGTACAGTGGTGCTAATTCTCCAGCACTACCCAACACGTACATTGTAGCTAACCAACCAACACTACCCTACACGTACATTAGTGCTAATAAACTAGCACTACCCTACACGTACAGTGGTGCAAATTAACCAGCACAACCCTACACGTACGGTAGTGCTAATTAACTAGCACAAACCTACACGTACGTTAGTGCTAATTAACCAGCACAAACCAATACATACATTGGTGCTAACCAACCAACACAACCCTACACGTACAGTGGAGCTAACAAAACAGCAAATCCCTACACGTACAATGGTGCTAATCAATCAGCACTTCCCGGCTCGTACATTGGTGCTAATTAACCAGTACTACCCTACACGTACATTGGAGCTAACCAACCAACACTACCCTACACGTACTGTACCGGGTCTTTGACCGGTACATTACGTTTTTTTTTCGTCGTTGTCTGCCAGGCTGCCTGAGATTCGCTTTTGCCCTGCGTTTCACGTAGTTTGGTGGCTGTTGGCCCGGTTCCGTTTCGTTCCGTGTTCCAGCAGCTTTGGTCAGGTTGGCCTGGCTGTTCAGTGGTCTGGTGCTGCCTGCAGAAATAGACATGTTCAGATAGACACACTAAAACTCCAGGGTCCTTGAGTAGGACGTTTCTGCCCTCGGCCTGCCGTCCGGGGATTGCCGACCATTCTGCACTGCTAGCCTGGCCTGAGGACCATGTTGGAGCCTGGAGGCGCCCGCTACTTGCTCTACATCTTTGGGGTATAAGTCTCCTGTCCTCAGGTCAGTCTATTCCATCTTGTTTTCCAGGTGGCTGAGCTGTGGGTTTTTGATGGTGCATCGTTTAAAAGAAAAAAAAAAAAAAAACAAGTGCAATTAAAAGGAAAAAAAGTTTGTAGAACTTTTTATGTGGCCTAGGCCTAAAACTTAAAACAAACAGTTTATGCAACACAGCCATTGGGGACTTATATATTTTTTTTTTTTATTAAAGAAAGAAAAACTTGAAATACAAAAAGAACTTTTGGGTGTTAATATTTATTTATATTTATATTTATTGTTATTAAGTTTAATTAGTTTTATTTGTTGTTATATATTTTTAGATTTTATAGTTGTTAGGTCCCTATGGTTAAGTTATGTTATTTATTTATATGTTTAGGCCTAGTGATTGTTATTTATATTTTTTTGTTCATTGTATTATGGAGGTCGTGAAGTGACTTTTTACTAAAACGGTACCGTGTTATATTTTTTTTAAAATTGTTTAATTTTTAAACTTTCACCAAAAGGGGATTATGGGACTGTTACTTAACTTCTAATTCGGAGCTGCCCAGGGATTCCGGCTTACTCCCTGGCCCGGTGGAATTATGGGATTTGGGCTGAATTGCCGGTTTAATTATTGTTTTCCAGACGTTTTCTAAATTTTCACTTTTATTTGGGGCCTATTAAATTTTTCTTACGTTTTGGGGTGTCTCAGGCTAGGCTGCAGATAGGCCATGTAGTTGTTTATTGGAAATTTTGGTATTTGTAGAGTTTGTGGTATTTATAGAGTTTGTTATTAATGTGTAGTATCTTGTTAATTTTAGTGTTTGTTATTATTTTTTTTAAGTGCGATTTTGGTTTTGGCCTTCTGCCGTTGTTCGGTTAATTTGCTTTCTTGATAATAAAAAGTGGTTTTGCTCAGCTGCCGAGTGTTATTTTGACCCTCCAACTGCCACCCGTGATCCCATCGCCTTACTCGTTTTGAGCCATCCCCCCAGTTGGCACGCTTTCCAGTTTTGGTGGGGGGGATGGGTCTCAATTGGTAGCAGAGCGTGGTTGCCTAAAAAAAAAAAAAAAAAATTATACTCTCTTGGTTGTTGACGGTGGGTGTTTGCCAGTTAGTAGGCCATGGTTGGCCGTCCTACCGTCAAGGTGTTTTGGTAATACGTAAAAAAAAAAAAAAAAAAAAGAACAAATAAACAATTATTTAAAAACAATTAAAAAACCAAATAAATAATTTAACCTGAAAAAAAAAAAAAAAAAAAACCTAGGCAATCCGCTTGGTTACTTTGTTGAATGGGTTTCATGGGTGGATTGGAGTGGTCGGCAGTGGCTCGGTAGGCTGAGGGTTTTGTTCGTCTTGGACCCTGGAGTTGTTGTTTTTTTGTGTACTGTTGAGAATTTTGTTTTGCGAGATTGCCTATCTGCAGAATGTTGCGCTCCTGGTGAAGGAGGAGTTGATATTTTAGTTGAGGTCGCGTGGTGTGACTCCGGAGGGTGATGTTTTGAATCTCTGGAGGTTGCTGCGGGAGCAGTTGTCCGCGGGTACGGCGGTGGATTGGTCTGATCTACTGGAGGTTGGTGATGAGTTGTCTGTTTGTAAGCGCAAGGTGGAAGATTGGGAAGGGGTTTTGGAAGATCTGCAGTTTGAACCTCCAGTAGGTCGTGACCGGGCCTGCCGCCTTGCACGTTTGGGGCATCTGCTTGCCCGTTTAAGGCTGGTCAACCGGGCACCGGGGTTGGAACCGTCGGATAGGGCGTGGATCTTGGAGAGTGGGTCTAGGCTGGATGAGATTTTTCAGGCACTCTCCGGGTCCACGACTCCTACGGGTCTGGGTCAGCGGCCTAATTTCGCGCTGTCGCCTAATGTGTCGAGGCCGCAGGCTGAGACAACGGCTCTCACTGTGCCTGAGGTTCCTTCTGAGCCTGCAGGCGTTTCTGTTGAGGTTGCTTGTGGTTTGGCTCCAGCTGCCGTTCCTACTGCTTCTTTTGGTTCCCCTGCTCTTCTGCAGCTGAGCTACCACAAGCTACCTAACCCTCTCACGCCCATGATCCAGAATCTCCCTGTGATCGATGGGATGGATCCTGAGGAGCTTCTTAAGTTTCTGGTGGCCTTTCTCAGACTTAGTGAGATGCCCGGCATGCAGGCTGGGGACTTGCTTCGTCTGGTTTTCCCTTATTGCAGAGGTCCCGTTGGGGAGTTGCTGAGTTCTGTCTTGGCCAGTGATGCCTCGGTGGACTCGTTCCACCGAGAGTTACTTTCGTCGTTTCTTCCCATTCGACTCAGGGAGAGGATGGTCATGGACAGATTTTATCGGTCGCAGGGTAGGGGTGAGTCTCTGGCAGCCTATGTCTCTTCAGTCAAGGAAGCTCGTCAAGCGTTGCGCCTCACACTTTCTGAAGCTGACACCGTTCGTGTCATCCTGGATGGCATTTCGCCTGAAGAACGGTGCAGATTGGTTTTTGCTGGTGTTCCTTCGACTTTTCGGGAGCTGCATCAGCTGTGCATTGTTTCGCGCAGCGTGCAGTTCTCAGACCAGCAAGGGAGGGATTCTGAGAGTCATCGTGCTCTCCCCACCCGTCGACCGGCTATGTCTTTAGGTGTGAGTCAGCCAGTGGAGGGTCGTGGTTCTCGGCCCCCGGTTGTGTGTTTTGCGTGTGGCCAACCTGGTCACATTCGACGTGACTGTCCACGTGCTCGAGGTCGTGGGGCGGGAAACGCTCAGCGTGGGGGGTTGCCTCCACAGTAGCTCCCCGCGTTGTTGCGACTGACCGTGGCCATTTGCCTCTGACACGTGCCCATAGCCGGAGTGTCGGGGATTTTTCGGGCCTTGCTGGCATGGCTTCTCTGGGACTTAGTGCGGTCACCTCGGTGTGTCCTGGCGTTTTTGTTTCTTTTGGTGGTACGGTGTGTCGAGCCCTTCTTGATTCTGGTTCGGCATGCAGTATCATCAGCCTTTCTCTTTTTGAGTCCCTTGACGCCTTAGGACTTGTCAGGCACACCGAGCCTTCTTCTATCACGTGCTAAACGGCATCCCAAACTCCTCTTCCTATAATTCTAAAGGCGTTTTTCCATTTTAAAATTGAAGGATTTTCCTGGAGGTGGGGTTTTCTTGTTGCCAAGGACCTGGCGGTTTCTTGTATCCTAGGGGCAGACGTTATTTCTAAGAGTGGTATGGTGCTTGACCTCCAGAAGCGCCAGATATTTTTCAAGTTTAATCGGCGAGTTTTGGTGCCTCTAGTAGGTGATTCTGACTGCCCTCCTGCAGTCAGAGAGGTGGGTTGTGAGCCCGAACAACCCAAGGTGGATCCGGTTGGTCATCTCCCCCCTGAGCAGGTGGAGGCCATTAGGAGGCTGTGTTTGCGGTTTCCTGATGTGCTTACGCCGGAGCTTGGGGTCACTTCTCTTCTGGAGTATGAGATCCACCTCACCGATTCTCAGCCAGTTAGAAGTCATCCGTACAAACTTGCTCCCCCAAAGATGGAGGGTATGAGGGCTATGATTGAGGATCTTCTGAGCAAGGGTGTGATTGAACCGTCTCGTTCTGCTTATGCCAGTCCAGCTTTTCTTGTGCCCAAGCCTAATGGTAAGTCTAGGCTTGTGATGGATTATCGGAGGCTCAACGCTAAGGTCGCTATTGACTTGGTACCTCTGCCTGATTTGCATTCTGCGTTTGATTGGTTCGGTAAGGCTAAGTTTTTCAGTGTTTTCGATTTGAACCAGGCCTACCATCAGATTCCATTGAAGAAGGAATCACGGCCCATGACTAGCTTCTGTGTTCCCTGGAATCTCTATCAGTTCACTAGGGTTCCTATGGGTCTTGCTGTGGGTGCCCAGACTCTTACTCGTCTGCTTGATTCCATCTTCCATGATGTGAAGTTCAAGTTTGTCTTCAATTACCTGGACGACCTTCTTGTCTACAGTGAGACTTTCGGGGAACACATGCAACATCTGGAGGAAGTTCTTAGTCGTCTCAAATCAGCTGGCCTTACCGTCAATCCAGAGAAAGTCACTTTTGCTCGTCCTGAGATTTCTTTTCTGGGTCATCTCATCTCTTCTCGAGGCGTCTGCATTGATCCTGCGAGGACCCAGGGCATTCGGGATTTTCCTCCACCCAGAGATGCCAAGGGGATTGCCCGTTTTGTGGGGATGGTGAATTTTTACCGTCGCTTCATCCCTAACGTGGCCGAGCTTGCTGCCCCGTTGAACGAGTTGCGGAAGAAAGGTGTCCCTTTTGTGTGGGGCCAAGCTCAGCAGACTGCCTTTGATGCTCTCAAGGAGGCTATCATGCAACCTCCTGTCCTGCGTATGCCTGATTTCAGCAGAGAATTCATCCTTCAGACTGATGCCTCCTCCTCCGCCATTGCTGCTGTTCTTTCTCAGGAGTCCGATGGGGTCAGGCAGCCCATCGCTTTTGCTTCGAGGACGTTGTCTCACCAGGAACAGAAAGCTTCTTCCATCTATGAGTTAGAGTGTCTGGCGGTTGTCTTTGGTACGGACAAGTTTCGGCGTTTCTTGGAACACGCTGAGTTCTTGCTGGAGACGGACAATCAGGCACTGTCTTGGCTTCTTGCCCATCCCAGACAGCTTGGGAAAATTGGTCGCTGGGTGGTCAAAATTTCTGCTTTTAAGTTCCGAGTCCAACATCTTAGGGGTACCCAGAATGTCATCGCGGATGCTCTTTCCCGCATGTACCACGAACCCAGTGATCCACCGACTGAGGCTGTTGCTCAGTGTGGTGCTGTTCTTCTGGATTTTCCTATGGCTTTTGACGACCTACTGTCCCATCAGCAGAAAGATCCCGAGCTGTCAGTCATCTTAGGTGAGCTTCAAGAGGGAGGTGCCCACCCTCCCTATTTTCTGTCCAAAGGGGTACTCTGTTGCCGTCCTCGACAGAGGGGTGAACCCCGTGTAGTGCTGCCTAGTCATCTAGTACCGATGGTCTTTCAGTATTTTTACTCTTCCCTTGTGGGCGGTCATCTTGGCATTCATAAGACCATCGCTAAGATTCGTAGGTACTTCATCTGGAAGGGCATGGACCGGGATGTTGCGGGCAGAGTGCGGGCTTGTCACCTGTGCTCTCTCAGCAAGCCTAGTCAGAATGCAAGGTTAGGGTTGTTATCTTCTGAGGTGGCCGAGCGTCCTTTTGAGAAGGTGTTCATCGACTACGTGGGTCCTTTTCCCCGTAGCAAGTCAGGTAGCTCCTACCTACTTGTTTGTGTGGATGCTTTCTCGAAGTTCGTTTGGCTTTTCCCACTTCAGAGTGCCACGGCTCAGCTCACCATCCGTGCTCTCCAGTCCCAACTCTTCCAGCACTTTTGTGTGCCTTCCACTCTTGTGTCCGACAACGGTAGCCAGTTTACCTCACACGAGTTTCGTAGGTTCTGTTTTGGCAATGGTATCAGGCATGTGACTACCTCTCCTTATTACCCACAGCCTTCTCATGCAGAGCGGTTCAACCGCAATCTTCGGTCTGCCCTTATTACTTTCCATGCTGAGAAGCAGAACACCTGGGATGAGAGTCTCTCTTGGCTCCAGCTTGCTTTTAATTCTTCCAAGCATGAGAGTCACAATGCCACTCCCTTCGAGATTCTACATGGCTACCCTCCTAACAACCCTTTGTCCGACTTGTGGAGACTAGAGGATCTTCTACCTACGCCAGGTGCCACTGACGTAGTGTCCACGTGGCGGGCTGCTCGGCGCAACCTGCTACGTGCTAGAGAGAGAGTGAGGAGTAGGTATGATAAGGGTCGTACTCCTAACCCTTTTCAGGTTGGAGATCTGGTGCTTTGTCAGGCTCACCCGGTCAGTTCGGCCGCGGAACGAAGAGCTGCAAAGTTGTGCTATCGGTGGTCTGGTCCCCACCGCATCGACAGGTTTTTGTCACCGGTGACTGCTCTGCTGGTTGATCCCCAGTCAGGCAGGGTGTTTAGGAAAGCCCATGTGTCCCAGCTTAAGGCTTTCCGGGGAACGGTTGGTCCAGGAGTTGGTGTTCCTGGGGGTTTCTTGGGGCTAAGAGATTGATCACCTCTGCGCCCTAGGTGGCTGTTCTGAGAGAGTCTCTCTCTCTTTTTTTTCTTGTCGGGCCCGACAGTCAGGGTAGTTTGCTCCCTGTTCGAGGGGTTTCCCCTCTTAGTTTCTCTTGGACGTCCTTGGAACACCACTCTTCGGAGGTCTTCTTCGTCTTCTGTTGGGTTCCCTGAGGTACCGAGTTTTCTCCCCTGCCTGGGTGTGTTGAGGTTTTGCAGAGGGAGGTTGTACCGGGTCTTTGACCGGTACATTACGTTTTTTTTCGTCGTTGTCTGCCAGGCTGCCTGAGATTCGCTTTTGCCCTGCGTTTCGCGTAGTTTGGTGGCCGTTGGCCCGGTTCCGTTTCGTTCCGTGTTCCAGCAGCTTCGGTCAGGTTGGCCTGGCTGTTCAGTGGTCTGGTGCTGCCTGCAGAAATAGACATGTTCAGATAGACACACTAAAACTCCAGGGTCCTTGAGTAGGACGTTTCTGCCCTCGGCCTGCCGTCCGGGGATTTCCGACCATTCTGCACTGCTAGCCTGGCCTGAGGACCATGTTGGAGCCTGGAGGCGCCCGCTACCCGCTCTACATCTTTGGGGTATAAGTCTCCTGTCCTCAGGTCAGTCTATTCCATCTTGTTTTCCAGGTGGCTGAGCTGTGGGTTTTTGATGGTGCATCGTTTAAAAGAAAAAAAAACAAGTGCAATTAAAAGGAAAAAAATTTGTAGAACTTTTTATGTGGCCTAGGCCTAAAACTTAAAACAAACAGTTTATGCAACACAGCCATTGGGGACTTATATATATATATTTTTTTATTAAAGAAAGAAAAACTTGAAATACAAAAAGAACTTTTGGGTGTTAATATTTATTTATATTTATATTTCTTGTTATAAATTAATTAGTTTTATTTGTTGTTATATCTTTTTAGATTTTATAGTTGTTAGGTCCCTATGGTTAAGTTATGTTATTTATTTATATGTTTAGGCCTAGTGATTGTTATTTATATTTTTTTGTTCATTGTATTATGGAGGTCGTGAAGTGACTTTTTACTAAAACGGTACCGTGTTATATATTTTTTAAAATTGTTAAATTTTTAAACTTTCACCAAAAGGGGATTATGGGACTTTTACTTAACTTCTAATTCGGAGCTGCCCAGGGATTCCGGCTTACTCCCTGGCCCGGTGGAATTATAGGATATGGGCTGAATTGCCGGTTTAATTATTGTTTTCCAGACGTTTTCTAAATTTTCACTTTTATTTGGGGCCTATTAAATTTTTCTTACGTTTTGGGGTGTCTCAGGCTAAGCTGCAGATAGGCCATGTAGTTGTTTATTGGCAATTTTGGTATTTGTACAGTTTGTGGTATTTATAGAGTTTGTTATTAATGTGTAGTATCTTGTTAATTTTAGTGTTTGTTATTATTTTTTTAAAGTGCAAATTTGGTTTTGGCCTTCTGCCGTTGTTCGGTTAATTTGCTTTCTTGATAATAAAAAGTGGTTTTGCTGAGCTGCCGAGTGTTATTTTGACCCTCCAACTGCCACCCGTGATCCCATCGCCTTACTCGTTTTGAGCCATCCCCCCAGTTGGCACGCTTTCCAGTTTTGGTGGGGGGGATGGGTCTCAGTACATTGGTGCTAATTAACCAACACTACCTTACACGTACATTGGTGCTAACCAACTAACACTACCCTACACGTACATTGGTGCTAATTAACAAGCACTACCCTACACATACATTGGAGCTAACCAACCAACACTACCCTACACGTACATTGGTGCTAATTAACCAGCACTACCCTACACGTACAGTAGTGCTAATTAACCAGCAAACCCTACACGTAAGGTAGTGCTAATTAACCAGCACAAACCTATACATACAGTGGTGCTAACCAACTAACACAAACCTACACGTACAGTGGAGCTAACAAAACAGCAAATAAATACACGTACAATGGTGCTAATCAATCAGCAATACCTGGCACGTACAGTGGTGCTAATTAACCAGCACTACCCTACACGTACATTGGAGCTAACCAACCAACACTACCTTACACGTACATTGGAGCTAACCAAATAAAACAAACCTACACGTACATTAGAGCTAACACCAGCACAACTCTACACGTACAGTGGTGCTAATTAACAAGCACAAACCTACACATACAGTGGTGCTAACCAACCAATACAACCCTACACGTACATTGGAGCTAACAAACTAGCACAACCCTACACGTACAGTGGTGTTAATTAACCAGCACAACCCTACTCCTACATTGGAGCTAACAAACCAAAACAAACCTACACGTACAGTGGAGCTAACAAACCAGCTCAACCTTACACGTACAGTGGTGCTAATTAACCAGCACAAACCTACACGTACAATGGTGCTAACCAAACAAAACATACCTACACGTACAGTGGAGCTAACAAACCAGCACAACCCTACACGTACAGTAGTGCTAACCAAACAACACTACCCTACACGTACATTGGTGCAAATTAACCAGCACTACTCTACACGTACAGTGGTGCTAATTAACCAGCACTACCCTATATGTACAGTTGTGCTAATTAACCAGCACAAACCTACACGTACAATGGTGCTAACCAACCAAAACAATCCTACACGTACAGTGAAGCTAACAAACCAACACAACACTACAGGTACAGTGATGCTAATTAACCAGCACTACCCTACACGTACATTGAAACTAACCAACCAACACTACCCTGCTCGTAGAGCTGTGCTAATTAACCAGCACTACCCAACACGTACAGTGGAGCTAACAAACCAGCACTACCCTACACGTACATTGGAGCTAACCGACCAGAACAACCCTACACGTACAGTGGTGTTAATTAACCAGCACTACCCTACACGTACATTGGAGCTAACCAACCAAAACAAACCTACACGTACAGTGGAGCTAACAAACCAGCACAATCCTACACGTATAGTAGTGCTAATTAACCAGCACAAACCTAAAAGTACATTGGAGCTAACCAACCAAAACAAACATACATGTACAGTGGAGCTACCAAACCATCATAACCCTACACGTACAGTAGTGCTAATTAACCAACACAAACCTACACGTACAGTGGTGCTAACCTACCAAAACAAACTTACACGTACAGTGGAGCTAACAAAACAGCACTACCCTACACATACATTGGAGCTAACCAACCAACAATACCCTACACGTACATTGGTGCTAATTAACCAACATTACCCTACACGTACATTGGAGCTAACCAACCAACACTACCCTACACGTACATTGGTGCTAATTAACCAACATTACCCTACACGTACATTGGAGCTAACCAACCAACACTACCCTACACGTACATTGATGCTAATTAACCAGCATTACCCTACACGTACAGTGGTGTTAATTAACCAGCACTAACCTACACGTACAGTGGTGCTAATTAACCAGCAAACCCTACACGTACGGTAGTGCTAATTAATCAGCACAAACCTATACATACAGTGGTGCTAACCAAAAAACACAAACCTACACGTACAGTGGAGCTAACAAAACAGCAAATCCATACACGTACAATGGTGCTAATCAATCAGCACTTCCCGGCACGTAAAGTGGTGCTAATTAACCAGCACTACCCTACACGTACATTGGAGCTAACCAACCAACACTACCCTACAAGTACATTGGAGCTAACTAACCAACACTACCCTACACGTATATTGGAGCTAACCGACCAAAACAAACCTACACGTACATTAGAGCTAACAAACCAGCACAACCCTACACGTACAGTGGTGCTAATTAACAAGCACAAACCTACACATGCAGTGGTGCTAACCAACCAACACAACCCTACACGTACAGTGAATCTAACCAACCAATACAACCCTACACGTACATTGGAGCTAACAAACTAGCACAACCTTACACGTACAGTGGTGCCAATTAACCAGCACAAACCTCCAAAAACAGTGGTGCTAACCAACCAATACAACCTTACACGAACATTGGAGCTAACAAACCAGCACAACCCTACACGTACAGTGGTGTTAATTAACCAGCACAACCCTACTCCTACATTGGAGCTAACAAACCAAAACAAACCTACACGTACAGTGGAGCTAACAAACCAGCACAACCCTTCACGTACAGTGGTGCTAATTAACCAGCACAAACCTACACGTCCAATGGTGGTAACCAAACAAAACATACCTACAGTTACAGTGGAGCTAACAAACCAGCATAACCCTACACGTACAGTGGTGTTAATTAACCAGCACAACCGTAATCGTACATTGGAGCTAACCAACCAAAACAAACCTACACGTACAGTGGAGCTAACAAACTAGCACAACCCTATACGTACAGTATTGCTAATTAACCAGCATAAACCTACACGTACAATGGTGCTAACCAAACAAAACAAACCTACACGTACAGTGGAGCTAACAACACAGCACTACCCTACACGTAAATTGGAGCTAACCAATTAACACTACCCTACACGTACATTGGTGCTAATTAACCAGCACTACTCTACACGTACAGTGATGCTAATTAACCAGCACTACCCTATACGTACAGTTGTGCTAATTAACCGGCACAAACCTACCTGTACAATGGTGCTAACCAAACAAAACAATCCCACACGTACAGTGAAGCTAACAAACCAACACAACACTACACGTACAGTGATGCTAATTAACCAGCACTACCCTACACGTACATTGGAGCTAACCAACCAAAACAAACCTACACGTACAGTGGAGCTAGCAAACCAGCACAACCCTACACGTACAGTGATGCTAATTAACCAACACTACCTTACACGTACATTGGTGCTAACCAACTAACACTACCCTACACGTACATTGGTGCTAATTAACCAGCACTACCCTACACATACATTGGAGCTAACCAACTAACACTACCCTACACGTACATTGGTGCTAATTAACCAGCAAACCCTACACGTAAGGTAGTGCTAATTAACCAGCACAAACCTATACATACAGTGGTGCTAACCAACTAACATAAACCTACACGTACAGTGGAGCTAACAAAACAGCAAATCAATACACGTACAATGGTGCTAATCAATCAGCACTACCCGGCACGTACAGTGGTGCTAATTAACCAGCACTACCCTACACGTACATTGGAGCTAACCAACCAACACTACCTTACACGTACATTGGAGCTAACCAAATAAAACAAACCTACACGTACATTAGAGCTAACAAACCAGCACAACTCTACACGTACAGTGGTGCTAATTAACAAGCACAAACCTACACATACAGTGGTGCTAACCAACCAATACAACCCTACACGTACATTGGAGCTAACAAACCAGCACAACCCTACACGTACAGTGGTGTTAATTAACCAGCACAACCCTACTCCTACATTTGAGCTAACAAACCAAAACAAACCTACACGTACAGTGGAGCTAACAAACCAGCTCAACCTTACACGTACAGTGGTGCTAATTAACCAGCACAAACCTACACGTACAATGGTGCTAACCAAAAAAACATACCTACATGTACAGTGGAGCTAACAAACCAGCACAATCCTACACGTACAGTAGTGCTAATTAACCAGCACAAACCTAAACGTACATTAGATCCAACCAACTAAAACAAACATACATGTACAGTGGAGCTACCAAACCATCATAACCCTACACGTACAGTAGTGCTAAATAACCAGCACAAACCTACATGTACAATGGTGCTAACCTACCAAAACAAACTTACACGTACAGTGGAGCTATCAAAACAGCACTACCCTACACATACATTAGAGCTAACCAACCAACACTACCCTACATGTACATTGGTGCTAATTAATCAGCACAAACCTACACGTACATTGGAGCTAACCAACCAAAACAAACCTACACGTACAGTGGAGCTAACAAACCAGCATTACCATACACGTACAGTGGTTCTAAATAACCAGCACTATCCTACTTGTACAGTAGTGCTAATTAACCAGCACAAACCTACACGTACAATAGTGCCAACCAACGAAATCAAACTACAAGTACAGTGGAGCAAACAAACTAGCATAACCCTACATTTACTGTGGTTCTAATTAACCAGCACTACCCTACATGTACAGTAGTGCTAATTAATCAGCACTGCCCTACATGTACAGTAGTGCTAATTAACCAGCACAAACCTACACGTACAATAGTGCCAACCAACAAAATCAATCCTACAAGTACAGTGGAGCTAACAAACCAGCACTACTCTACACGTACAGTGGTTCTAATTAACCAGCACTACCCTACATGTACAGTGGTGCTAATTAACCAGCACAAACCTACACGTACAATGGTGCTAACCAACCAACACAACCCTACACGTACAGTAAAGCTAACAAACCAGCACAAACCTACACGTACAGTGGTGTTATTTAATCAGCACTACCCTACATGTACATTAGTGCTAATTAACTAGCACAAACCTACACGTACAATGGTGCTAACCAACCAACACAACCCTACACGTACAGTGGAGCTAACAAACCAGCACAAACCTACACGTACAGTGGTGTTAATTAACCAGCACTACCATACATGCACAGTAGTGCTAATTAACCAGCACAAACCTACACGTACAATGGTGCTAACCAACCAACACAACCCTACACGTACAGTGGAGGTAACAAACCAGCACAAACCTACACGTACAGTGGTGTTAATTAACCAGCACTAGTATACATGCACAGTAGTGCTAATTAACCAGCACAAACCTACACGTACAATGGTGCTAGCCAACCAACACAACCCTACACGTACAGTGGAGCTAACAAACCAGCACTACTCTACACGTACAGTGGTGTTAATTAACCAGCACTACCATACATGCACAGTAGTTCTAATTAACCAGCACAAACCTACACGTACAATGGTGCTAACCAACCAACACAAACCTACACGTACAGTGGTGTTAATTAACCAGCACTAGTATACATGCACAGTAGTGCTAATTAACCAGCACAAACCTACACGTACAATGGTGCTAGCCAACCAACACAACCCTACACGTACAGTGGAGCTAACAAACCAGCACTACTCTACACGTACAGTGGTGTTAATTAACCAGCACTACCATACATGCACAGTAGTTCTAATTAACCAGCACAAACCTACACGTACAATGGTGCTAACCAACCAACACAACCCTACACGTACAGTGGAGCTAACAAACCAGCACAAACCTACAGTACAGTGGTGTTAATTAACCAGCACTAGTATACATGCACAGTAGTGCTAATTAACCAGCACAAACCTACACGTACAATGGTGCTAGCCAACCAACACAACCCTACACGTACAGTAGAGCTAACAAACCAGCACTACTCTACACGTACAGTGGTGCTTATTAAACAGCACAACCCTACACGTACAATGGTGCTTACCAACCAACACAACCCTACACGTACAGTGGAGCTAACAAACCAGCACAAACCTACACGTTCAGTGGTGTTAATTAACCATCACAACCCTACAGTACAATGTTGCCAATCATTCAGCACAACCCTACACGTACAATGGTGCTAATCAACCAGCACATCCCTACACGTACAATGGTGCTAACCAACCAGCACAACCCTTTACGTAAATTGGTGCTAATCAAACAGCACAACCCTACACGTACAGAAGTGCTAACTAACCATCACAACCCTACAGTACAATGGTGCCAATCAATCAGCACAACCCTACACGTACAGTGGTGCTAACCAACCATCACAACCGTACATTACAATGGTGCCAATCAATCAGCACAACCCAACACGTACAATGGTGCTAATTAACCAGCACAATCCTACACGTACCGTGGGGCTTACCAACCAGCAAATGTGAATAGACCGACTTAAACTCCACATATTCTTATACTTGTAGTTGAAATGTTGTTATAATACATTCTCTAGCCTACAATTCTAAAGTGTACTTAATTTACTATGTCTAAAGGAAAATTTTAAAATTTTATTTTATATCTGCATAGTATTTACACTTTCGTATTATTAAGAATCTTAATCAATCAATCAATCAATCAATTTTTTTATTGCAGTATTAACAATTATTACATCGTATTGCAAAGGTCAATATGTGTTTTAAAAATATATAATAAATAATATTTTAATAAAAATATATAATAAATAATATTTTAATAAAATTCAAAATTGTTATAATGGCCTACTCTATTCTACCACTCTATCAACCGTACGTACATAAATTACAGGCATTCTACATTCATACTTTACACCAGTGCCATTGGGGCTAAATTTTGAAATTTTATTCCCAGCGGCTTTCCATGAACTCGCCAACCGAGTAAAAGACTCTTGACATCAAGAGGTTTTTTAAACGATATTTAAAAGTATTGAAACTATGGCTTGTTTTGATATCTTCAGGGAGCTGATTAAGCAATCCAACCCCAACCTGCGCAGGAAGGCGGTCATACGCCATTGTTCTACACCGGACTCTACGGAAATTCTCCCTGCCACGAGTTTTCATACTGATGGACGTCCCTGCCCTGAACCAATTCAGTTTTAAATTGACAGTACAGGAGCGCCTCCAGCATGTACAGGCAGGGCAAAGTTAGTATTCCCAACTCCCTGAAGGTGTCTCTACACGACTCTCTGTTTTGTAATTTTGAAATGATTCTAATAGCTCTTTTTTGGAGCCGAAAAACCCTTTCGAATTTGGTTGCAGTACAGCTACCCCAGAGTCTTATCCCGTACGATAGGTGGGGATATGTGAGGCCATAGTAGGCCATTTTTAAGATATCGATGGAGCAAAATTTTGTGAGGTTACGTAAGACGTAAATGCCTGAGGTAACCTTTGTACAGACATTATCAATGTGGTCATCCCAGGTCAGCCCTCGATCAAGGTACATTCCCAAGATCTTAGTAGAATCTGCATTCTCTATAAGAGCATCATCAATTACTACATTTGGAAGAACTTCGTCCTCCCTCTGAGTGAGACAATATTGATGAAATTTGATTTTGCGTTGTTTATGTGTAGATTGATACCGGAAAAATGCTGAATGCAAGAACTTAGCATCACATAAGAATCAATCTCTAAGCCGTCAATTGTTTTAGATTTAATGCAGAGAGTCGTATCGTCAGCGTACTGGACAACCTTTCCATTTTGGATGGGAGAGTTCAGCCTGTTGACGTAAATAAGAAAGAGGACCGGTCCAAGTATTGATCCCTGAGGGACTCCATATTTAATTTCTACGCTTTCAGATTTGACATTTTCCACTTGCACGAGTTGGCGTCTGTTCTGTAAGTAGGATGCAAGCCATTCGAGCGGTAGGCCGCGGATTCCGCTTGCCTCTAACTGGCGCAACAGTGTCGCATGATGCACACAGTCAAAGGCCTTAGAAAGATCGAGAAATATGCTGAGCACATGTTCTCGCTTCTCAAGTCCGTCCACAACCATCTCGACTAGTTTGGTAACGGCGTCGATGGTTGATTTATTTTTTCTAAAGCCAAATTGTTTCTCGCTCAAGATATCAAATTTTTCCAAAAAACCGTCGAGTCTTTTCAAAAATGTTTTTTCGAAGACCTTACTGAGAACTGGTAAAATTGATATAGGACGATAATTGCTGGTCAGGCAAGGGTCATCCTTTTTAAAAACCGGCGTTATTTTTGCAATTTTTAGAATGTTGGGGAAGCGTCCGGACGCAAAAGAAAAATTTATTAATTTTGTCAGTGGTTTCAAAATCTGCCTGTAGCATTTTTGAGTAACCATGTAGACATTCCATTGATGTCACACGATTTTTTTGAGTTAAGTGTCTGAATCACACGGGCCACTTCGTCCTCGGTTACAGGGGTGAGTACCATGGATGTCACGGGTCCCATTGAAGGATGGGGGAAGGCCTGGGCGCCTTCTAATTTTTGATCAGAAAAAGCCACTTGGGAGAAGAACTTGCTGAACTCTCGGGCTATTTCTGACGGATTTTCAATAAATTTGTCTCCCAGACGAATTTTTTCAATTTTTGTTTTTTTGGAGATGGGTTTTTTTGCGTTATTAATTATGCCCCAGGCAGTTTTAGAAAAATTTTCTGATTTTTTCAAAGTGTCCTCAATTTTTTTAGCTTTGGCAGACTTAATTTTTTTTCGGTAAATTTTCCTATAATTTTGAAAGAACAATTTGAAATTTTCGTTTGTTGTTTTTCAATGTTTAGCTTTACAATTTTATTAGACTTCGTTCTAGCCCTTGACCAAACTGTAATATACAAAAGAGACCAAGTGACCTTTTTATAAACTTACTCAATTTACTCTGAGAAACGTACATTTGTTGTTATAACCTATTTACTAATTTAACTTTTATATTAAACACTTAACAGTACCATTAGAAACCAAACACACTGTCCATTAATTCATGATAGTCCATATCTACCAGCGTAAAAATAGTGATTTCTTCGTATAATATAAATTATTCCACAATAAATTTTTATACTAACAATAATAGAAACATGAAGAAATTTTATAACAAATGACATTAGTATTATATAATAATTTACAAATATACAATTGATAAAACCAATTATTGATATAATATCTAGAAAAATTACTTATCAAACAAGAACTGTTAGGAAAATAACAAAAATATGTAATAAATAAATTAAGTTATTAATAACAAATGTAACGAATCTCTTTATATTATTTAGTAAGTGAACACAATATAAAAAACTTGTATCTTAAACCCAGTCCTATTTTAATGTGAGTTAAGCAACTAGTAAAAGTTCTCCTATATATGCAATAAATAATTTATTAAAAATATTTATTTTTATTTACTATATGTAATTACACGTACAGTGGTGCTAACAAACTAGCATAACCCTACAAGTACAGTGGTGCTAATTACCCAGCACAACCCTACATGTGCATTAGTGCTAACCAACCAGCACAACCCTACATGTGCAGCAGTGCTAACCAACCAGCATAACCCTACATGTACAGTAGTGCTAACCAACCGGCACAACTCTACATGTGCAGTAGTGCTAACCAACCAGCACAACCCTATATGTACAGTAGTGCTAACCAACCAGCATAACCCTACATGTACAGTAGTGCTAACCAACCAGCATAACCCTACATGTACAGTGGTGCCAACCAACCAGCACAAACCTACATGTGCATTAGTGCTAACCAAGCAGCACAACCCTATATGTACAGTAGTGCTAACCAACTAGCATAACCCTACATGTACAGTAGTGCTAACCAACCAGCACAACCCTACATGTGGAGTAGTGCTAACCAACCAGCACAACCCTAAATGTACAGTAGTGCTAACCAACCAGCATAACCCTACATGTACAGTAGTGCTAACCAACCAGCAAAACCCTACATGTACAGTGGTGCCAACCAACCAGCACAAACCTACATGTACAGTGGTTCCAACCAACCAGCACAACCCTACATGTACAGTGTTGCTAACCAACCAGCACAACCTTACAAGTACAGTAGTGCTAACCAACCAGCGTTACCCTACACGTACAGTAGTGCTAACCCACCAGCGTAACCCTACACGTACAGTAGTGCTAACCCACCAGCATAACCCTACATGTACAGCCGTGCTAACCAACCAGCACAATCCTACACGTACAGTGGTGCTATCCAACCAGCACAACCCTACACTTACATTAATGCAACCAACTAGCTAACTGTGTATAGGATAATGGACTTAGTATGGATGAATATTTTCTTTCAAGTTTTATCAGTATTTAGAAAACACTTTTTTTTAAATTAAACTTCTATTTAATACGTGTGAAGATGTTATATAACCATTACATATAATTCTTATCAACTTAATTGTAAAAACTTATCATGTCATTGTGTTCTGTAACAATATGGAAGATACATTGTTGAAATGGAAATATTCCCTTAGAGGACATAATCTCCAAAGTGATTTTAATCTTTAACCCATTCCGTATGACATATTCATTTGTAAAATTATTTA